>JAZAYU010000743.1:72152-165561 GCA_038501625.1 Corbicula japonica | reverse complement strand
ATATGCCGCTACGAAAGTTTAAACAAATGACGTCATACAGTAGATCGATTTATTTAATTAAACAAAATTTCAGAAGCCTATAACTGGTAGATTCTTTTATCTAGACTCTAGCGCAGTTAATTTTATTTATTTATTTGTACTTTTTTTGGCAAATAGGAAAACGGTAGGATAAATTCTTTGGGGACTAGCTTATGTATCACCCGATACGACCGAATTACACCGTTTAAATTTCGCTCTACTAGGCGATAGAAAGGAACAATTCATGGATTTTGCTTGTTTTTTCAGGGTATGCGTTAAATAGAATACATCATTCGTGTTCATTTTATACTGAAATTATTAAACTCGTCATCTAAATCGATTTAAAACTCGGCAAAAGCCTCCCCTATATCGATTTAGACGACTCGTTTAATAATTTCAGTATAAAATGATCACTCATGTTGTATCCTCTATATAAATGCCCACATAAGTGATAGGACAATGATAAACAGTATATGTGGTTCTTTTAAAGAACTTGCAATTATGAAGAGCGAAATCGACATTTTTGTCATCTACGAGGGGTGTTCGGGAAGTTTAAGGACTTTTGCTATATATTTGTTATTTATGGTGCATTTGTCTCCATATTTCACAAAAATATATTTCAATATATGCTTTATGTTAAATATCACGCTCATTAGCAAAAATGTGTAAATCCCGCTTACAACTCGTGTCTATAGTAACCGCATAACGCATACCCGGAGCACTCTTGTTATTATATTTATGCTATCAACATATTTAATTGCTAATAAATTACTTGAAATACAGTCGATAATTTCGCAAAAAACGCACGAGCGTCATATACAACGTCAACGTCATTTCCTGCAATTTTTACGCGCATATCATCAGAATTGTTTGAATGTCAACGATTCTAGCACAACAAGGATTTTGCAATTCAAGAAAAAAATGACGTCAATTGGCGACGTTGAAGTCAGGGCGATAATTAAGTTTTTGTGTCGGGATTGAAAAGACGCCCACGGAGACCTATAAAATGATCCAGGCATCAAGTACAACGAAGAAATGTTGCAGATCTCTTGTATGTAGATGGCACGACATGTTCCGCAACGGAAGGGAGTCGATAGAGGACGACAAGCGATGCGGCCGACCATCCGTGGTAAAAAGTGGTGTTAAAGACAAGGTTCGGCAGCTGTTAAACGAAGATCGACGACGCACAGTCCGGGAAATGTCTTCAGAACTCGGAGTTTCAGTGTCCACCGTCCATGACTGCCTTAAAGAAGACAACATGTCAAAAGTTAGTGCGAGGTGGGTTCCGAGACTACTCAAGAATGATGAGCGCGAATGCAAATTACGCTGTTCCCACGAGTTCGTCCAACGCGTTGAAAGAGAGGGGGTTGCATTCCTAGATAGAATTATAACGACAGCCGAAACATGGCTTTTTCACTTTGACCCGGAATCGAAGCAGGAATCGTCCATCTGGAAAACTCCCGGAAGTCCTCCACTAAAGGAAGCACGTTTGCAGAAAAGCGGCGGGAAACACATGTTTGTGTTTTTCATGGACAGGCGGGGAATCCTACTGCAGCACCGAATCCCGGAAGGACAGACAGTTACCGCGGATTATTACTCAAAGGTAATATATAAAATATATTATTTTTTTTAAATTAATATTTTTATAAATATATATATATGATAAAACATTTTTCGCCATGATGATTTATACTTTATACGCTATTCATAGAAATCGTAAAATTGTCTAATTTCAGGTTCTACGGCGCGATCTCGTCCAGGCTATAAGGAAGAAGCGCCCCGGGATGGACCTCGACCGAGTAATACTACATCAGGACAACGCCCCCGGTCACCGTGCTCAGTCTACTCAGTTAGAAATCAGCCTCCTGGGATTCGAGACGCTGGAACATCCGCCCTACAGCCCGGACCTCGCGCCCATGGATTTCCGCGTTTTTCCGGAAATCAAAGCCCAGCTGCGCGGTAAACGTTTTGATTCCGGAATGGATCTTCAAATCGAAACACAGAGAATAGTTTCGACATTCAACACTGCCTGGTATGAAGACACATACGACAAATGGGTCAATCGACAAAGAAAGTGCATCGCGGTTAACGGCGATTACGTTGAAAAAATGAGCCAATATGACGTTTTATGAATGATAACGTTAACATTTTAGCACCGATATGACGTTGGCGTGCTCCGGGTATGCTTTGGTGTATGTTTTGTTTTATTTGTAATTTACTTACTGTTTTATGTACATTTTTGTAATATTTACAGCTGGCTGTAAAAGAATTAAATTTTGTAACTGTGTTTTTCTTATCTTTAAATTCATATTATTTATTAAAATACAGCAAAAGTCCTTAAACTTCCCGAACACCCCTCGTATTTAAGTGACAAGGAAATCCAATTTAATACACACTTTAACATATATCTCATACATTAGTTTAGGCAGAAAGACCTTAGGGGCTATTATTTTATTGTCTGGTGTTATTAAAACAAGCCTTACTAAAGGAGCTATAACATGTCTAATAAATTCAAATTTCAATCTGTTTATGGAGCTGTTTCAAGACAGATATTCATATGACGTTGATAACGAAGTAGTCTTGTGCCTGTGGCCCTTCGATACTCACAGATTGTGGCAATGCGGTGCAGTTTTGTCGAATCATCTGCAAATAAATTTTTATCATTTTACACAGCCATCTTACTTACTTTTGGTTCTTTCAGAATATGTTACAAAGTCAGTCACCATTGATCATGTTGTTTTAATAGTGGCCTACAGCTATACAGAGTTACCCCGCATTACTAATGCCGATTTGTAAGTTCCGTTTAAAACGGTATCGATCAATAAAGTAGCAAAAATAGAAAAAGGTGGGTACATGAAAACTGCTCACAATTAAAATTGAAAGAATCAGAAACAATATCTATAACCTTCAACATAACAATTTATGGATTTCTTGTAAAGCATGAAAATTTCTTGCTATACCATAGAAAAAGACTTCTTAATCATTACACAACAAGTATTACAATTTTGCTGAAATAAAGAAAGATACAATTTAGCTGAAATAAAGAAAAAGAAATTGGTAAGTAATGAACATGTTTATATTAATAGTATACTGGAGGAAGTCTTAAAAGCATATTTTTTTTGGAGGTGGAGTGTTGGTGGTGGAACTCAAATTTTGTTTCATTTCTTTGTTCTTTGTTGTTATCTGTTTTTTTCAAATGGCGCCTAGTGTTTACTGCGCATGATCAACTTGATTAAAGGATGTTTGGTACTAACGGAAATGCTTATATGCTTTTTAGACTCGCTTACTGCAGACTTCCCCCAAACCTGTTTATCTGCGATATATCGTAATTTGAGGACAGTCTTCGTATGATAACATTTGCTGCCAGATGTATTGTTCATTTTGCTCAAAATTATGAAGAAAAAACACCACAAACACTCCGTGAGTGAAAATATGTCATTTAATGAACTTAAATGACAAGATACTAACAAAATATGTAAACTTACAATTTTACATATATCAAAAATGACTAGATACTAATAACTACTTCAACTTAGAATTCTACACATATCAAAGAATACTTATCAGTTTTAATATAACAATTTTTGAGCAAAGGTGGATACATGAAAACTGCCAAATGCGAAAATAAATTGCCAACCGAAAATTTTTTGAGCTACCCATCCAATAATTTTTTCACTGCCACTTGAAATTTTCAGCATTGCTATGTTCATTTGTTGTTATAAAAAATAAATAGTCTCGAAAGTATCAATAAAAAATATTCCACAAATAATACTTTTAAACTTACTATTGTTTATGCCGTTTACATGTTGATAACCAATGAAAGCGTCCCTTTTATAAATCGATAATCTACAGTCACGTAGACTTTTAGCGGTGTAACATAAAAACTGTTGGACATGCGTGGAGGTTTATAAGATTTTTTCATAATAAACGAACAAGTTTCTTAAAAAGTATCACATATATTGATTCTAATTGGAATTAGCTTTTCATGTATGTAATTTTTTTAAGATATATAAGGTTTTAAAATACTTTTTGAAGCTGTCAAAAGTTGCGACGGGATTCTTGTCGCTGGCATATAGACATAGAAGGAAAATTTTCCGCATCGATTTGAATGCTAACCCCAAGTGCCAAAATTTACCAAAGCATTTCTGAAGCTGTTACCTTTCAATGTCTTTTTCCGTAAATCATTTATAACATTTGCGTAATTTTATTCATTCGACATGTCAACCAATAAGTATTTTATCTTCTTAAATTCTCTGGGAGATGTTTATTGAACGTTGAATTTCTTGACGTGAATTAGCTGTTAATATTTATATTCTACTAGAAAGGAAACTTAGTGATTAATTTGCTATACAGCTTATGTACTTTTGTGGTTTACCGTATTTTCATTTTTAAATCAAGCTTTCGGCTTCGCTCCCCTGTAGTGTAGGGACAATATTTAAATTCCACAGTAGCGCTTTTTGTGCAGTGTGTCGGCCGTAAAAAGACTCCCCGTACATACAGGAAGTACTGTTTTCATTAAATATTCGGTTTCCTGTGCCATGGAGCGATGATGACGTTTATCGGGGTTATACATTAAACTTTTTGGGGGGTTGTCCCGGTAAGCTTAATAGATAGCGTAATTTTCATTGCTTTCGCTGTACTGGTTCACTCATCTGTATGCGGCGATATCATTATATATTTTTTCTGCAAAACAACTTGTAACATTTACGTTCTAGGAGTTTGACATAAATTTATACACAGTAATTTTTTCAATGGCCTTCAATAAATCTGCCGTATTTTTTTCTTCATTTTTAATCCAACCTTTTTTGTTATTTTGCCAAAGAAAAAGCATTAGCATTTGCAAATTTTTTAACATATTGACAAAGCTTTCCAAAATTGATGCTCTTTTTATGAATTTTTATTTTAAGAAATAAATTTCAAGGTATTGGTTCCAAAAAGTGACACATCCTAATTATTCACCCAGGTGACATTAAATAAGACGAAGTCAGTCAAAACCAGTGTCACACAATGACGATCTCTAAATCGTGTAAAACAATTTTATCCGCGCAACCTTCTTGTGGGGGGGGGGGGGGATTTCCCGGTTAGCTCATACGGTAGAGTGCTAGAGGTTATGTGGTTAGGCGTAGGTCCCAAGGTTATTAAACTGAGCATGGAAACCAGTCTCAAATCTCAAGCATCTGATTGGCTGAAATGGCGACTGGTCGCCATTTCAGCCAATCAGATGCTTGAGATTTGTGACTCGTTTCCAATCTCAGCTTTATAACCTTCAGCCCTGGTTTGTTTTCCAGTGTAAGCTTTTAAGCTTATAATTATTTCCAAATGCCACGAAACACTCACAAACATTTAACATATTAAATGATCAGCGTATTTATCGGCATTGTTTTGTATCTTGTAGATTTCTACCCCGGTGATAATGAGAAGGTATTTCAGGAAACAAGAAGAATAGTGATTGCAACGATGCAACAAATTATGTACGATGAGTTTCTACCATCCTTTAGTGGGCAGGATACAGTTTCGCACTTTGGTCCCGGTCAATGTTTTAAAATATTTGGGGTACCCTTGAATTTAATGCATTAAAATCATTGTTTAAATTAAAAATGTGAGATTCTTTTTTAATTATGTATAGTTTGTGCAATAAGAAATCTGATCATGGTGGCTAAAATGCATGGATGATAGCTTTGCATGCTCTGAGGTGAATAGTAACCGGATGAAAATACAGTCTGCTCGGCTGAATCTGAGAATAATTTGACGGTGAGGTATTTCAATGACAAATGCTGAAAAATCAAGCTGGATGGGGAACACTTTCCATCTGCTTGGGGAATTGGGCACAGATAAAATATTAACAGGAAAGGGGTTTTGTTTCAAAAGTTCGTGCAGGAAATATTTTGCAGGCTTTCAAATACGTAGGATTTAAGCCAAATTTGCACTGGAAAAACAGGGGTAGGGGTGAGCTTATATGTCTTATTAAATCCTGAAGGATAATTACTGTAGACCAGTTGCTTGTTGTTTGCATGAAGCCACCGCCCTCCAACACAGAAAATACAACAACACAATTTTAAAAGTACCAAATTTGTATTTTCAGTAAAAAAGAGTTCGCGCGCAGTCACAGACTCCGAAAGCCGCCTCGGAAACTGTACCCTGCGCCCTTATGTCTACCGAAGGACTTTTAGCGAACCAAATACTATCAGGATCATATTCGTATGATGCTAAAATAAATCCAACGATGTTTAACGCTTTTGGAATCGCCTACAGGTAAATCGTACTTGTATATAATGTTATTAAGTCATACTACACTTGTGTGTAGGCATAAAATAGGTCCGATGATAAAAATGATTCGGCAATATAACGCTCCTGGAAAAGCCAACCGCTTCTGTAAGAGTAATATCAAGTAAATCTTGGTCCTTATCAACACCATAATTAGGTACGATGTTTAAAAGATTTTCCACGATGTGAAACGATTTGAGAATTGCGAAATGATAAACTTCTGGAGAACTGGTGTTCAGCCGTGTAAGAATTCATCATAGCTTGCAATAGGAACAGGTCGATATACCATATCGAGGTCGATAAAAAATCAGCAATAGTTCCTTTATAATTCAGTGATTTAATAGTGTTGCTTTAAAAAAACGAGTAAAATATAACTTATAATATCGCTTATATTTATCTATATTATGTGTTTCATGTGTTTTCAGGTAAAGTGATGCATTAAATTGAAAGAATTGCACTTTGGTATATTTTTCTCCTTATTTCATATTGCAGGGTAGGTCACCCCTGGGTTTCAGACACAATGGTTGGTCCTGATCAGAGACTAACAGTGACAACTTTTAATAATCCGGCCATGACATAACTGGATAACGCCTTTCACAGTTGATATCTTGGCTTCAAACAACATCATTTCCTGAAACTGACCGGTAAGTCGATGTCTATATATTCTTTAAAATAGATGAAAAGGGTACTTTGAAAGCCACCGAACACGACAAATATTGAAAAATTGCTTGTTATCAATTATTTAACTTTTTTCAGAGTTGAAAATCACAAACAATAGTTGGTGATGCATAATGCCATGAGCTTAATCCTTTTATATTTTAAGGGATCTAGCTAGTAAAAAGTTCTATAACATAAAATAGTGAAAACCTGCTAGAACTGCATACATGTGATATCAAACTGGAATGTGGGTATTCAAAACTGGATGGTTAATTTACACTGAAACAGTTATATATTTCTTCATTTCATTTTATGTTTAACTGATTCATCATTAGCTGTCTTGCAGATACATAAAACGTATAATTCGGGTTCTTTGATTAATTTTAGATTTAAAGAGTGTTTAAAATTCGTATCCGAAAGTTGGACTATCCGAAATCATATACACTTACCCCAACTATAGATTTTCGGTGTGTTGATGAAGTTTTGCGGCAGCAAATTTATTGCATTGATAGAAATATGTGATCCTAATATTTTAGAACATTTTTGACTGTTTGAGTTCTAAATTGTGTTATTTTAGCGGACAAAACCAAAAGCAGAATGTAGGCAAATCCATCAGTTTTCATTACTAAACGTAGAATGTATTTTTTTCGGCAAATTATAGCTTTGCTTATCCTATTACTCAATAAAAAATCATTCATTCCATAAAAAGCAATCTCTCCTATAAATTTTAAACGCAACTTGTTAAAATATATCGGCAAAAACGGAGCGACGTCCGTGAAATTGTAGATTTCATAATACGATTCAGATGCGATTTCTTGACTGTTAAAAAGTTATGATAAAGCTTTTACCAAAATTATACTTTCTTTCGCATTCAAACCATAATTGTGTGACACAGTTGTGAAAACTGATAGAACCAATTGATCTTGTGTGATTTCAGCGACCTTTTTAAGGCATTCACATTACCGACGATCTTGACCGAAATGCTTTCAATCCAGCCTCGCCTCCAAAGCCTAAAGAGTAATCATCAGCCTCATTCTGGAGCAGATCGCAGTGATTAAAAACAGCTTTACCACCGTTCCCGGGAGAAAGTATTTAGACGAGCAGCTTGAACAATAATAAAGGAGTAAGAGTGCCTAAGTGGTTAAAAATATCTCTCATTAAAAACAAAATTTATATTTATTATGTGTGTGTGTCTGCATGTGTGCGTGAGTGCGCGTGCTTGCGCGCACCTTTTCATACGCGCGAGTGTTTGCATGCGTGTATATTGTATACCGTCCAGTTTTAAGTACGTCCTATTTTCGTTATAGGTTGGTTTACTGCTATGTACATTACAGAAACACTCTGGAACGCCATAGCTTTCTGCAGTAAGCTGTCATATCTGAATATCGGCCCAAAACAAGTGCAAATCAGATTAGAAACATAATTTTTATTGTCGGTCATTGTCGGTCATCATCGGTCATCAGGACACATTATAATCGACCAAACTTGAGATCTTTAGCCTGAACACCGGTTAACAGTGACTCACGGTCCAGAACGGATAATTTAGACTATGCCACCTGTTTCTAAGACGCATGCAAAAGGAAAGTGTAGAGGCTGATGTTTGATAGCTTGATATATAGAGAAGACGTTTACCGGAAAAGACATTAATGTAGATAATCAAGTTTCTTGTATACTTAATTTATTGTCGGTCATCCTGACATATTATAACTTGAACTTTGAAGGGTAACACCGGTTAACAGCGGCACCGGACGTGGTCACTTTAGACAAAGCCGCCCGTCTAAAGCTTGAGAATGCTATTCCGTTCTCCCTATTTGCAAGAAAAGTCTTCTAAATGTTGATGAAACAATATTTGGACGTTGAAGTAACATCAAATCAGAAATTGAGCTGATCGTTAACGACATGTTAAATTATATAAACTTACGTGTGTTGTATTTTCTACAGGGTGTAGAAATAATGTTATGCGTCTTTTTTTAGAAAGTCACGTGATGCAAACCTTCATAGCAAAATATTATTTGCTTATAAATTGAACTGATACTTTATTTGAATCAAACAGCTATTCAGGATGATCCCATATATGAAATAGATTCGATCCGATATATTGATTTTGTTGGTCAAAAGCAAGACATCGTCTATGTTTTTCTTTGAGACTAATGAATATCCGACTTTGGCGGGAAAGGCTGTCTGTAAACAAAAGTTTACAAAAAGCTCGTCGGTCATTAGCAAACAATATTAACCAAAATGTATTCCAAAATCTAGAGTTTATGTTCAACAACAAAATTTTGTCACTGTCCTAGGGCGGGGGAATGAGCAGCCTGACAGGGACTCGAATTATTATATTTACTATTCTGATCTTCAACAATTTCGTTAGAATGCTAACTACAACATGTAATATTGCTGGTTCTTGCACATTTCCTGTTTTTATTTGTTTTAATGATGTCATTTTCAGTGTATGCCATGTCAGATGAAATAATGCGGGTTTAAAAAAAACAACTCATGTCCATGCGGTGACTTTGAAAATTGATGAAAACTTCTACCCATCTGTTAACATAATTTTTTTTTTCTTGTGGTATAAGTCACCAAATATACGGTCGTGAAATAGAAGAGGCTTATAGCAAACGAGGAGATGATTTTATAAAAAGCATTTAGGAGGAAACGAATGCCCAAAACTTTGCTTAATTGTCAAAATATTGTCTTTTAAAGAGAGATTTTGCTTTTTTGCGCTTTCCATTGCAAATGTTGTGAATGTTCTCAGAAGTTAACGGAAGTTTAAACGAATGAGAGGTGACCATTGTTTATAGTAAAAACAAGAGGTCAGCGATTTTTCAATTTGTTTGCGATTTCCAGGGCAATTTCGGTGAATGTTGTCAGAAGTTACCGGAGGTTTAGCAAAATGTGACATGACCATTGTTTAAAGTAAACGTAGGAGATCAGCATGGGCAATATTTTTTTTATCTAATATCACAAGCTTAGTCAACGGGACGGCGGTACGCTAAAAGACAGTCATCAATACGATCAATTAGCTGCGACAGAGATAAACGACTAGGATGACCACAGGAGGTTAATTGCACTTTATGATTACGCGTTCAGCGTGGTAGCATCAATAATGATTTTGTTTATTGAACTTGTCTAATATCAATTTATAGGATAAATGGCGACACGTTACCTCAGTAACAAGTTCATCGTTAGTCTAGTTTGTTGAAAAATCATTTCAATCCATAATTACAAATGTAGTTGTTATCAGATAATCAACCTCATAATTTTGCATTTCACGAGCGCACTATTGGAATGTTATAACCCGAGCTGCGAGAGTTTAAACCTAGTTGGTTTGATGACTACCCATCTCTTCAATAGTTATGAACATTACATTTTATCTTTTATTTGCAATTACTCATTCACAGGGACATTTATATATACTGAACAAAAGTAAAAAGTATCCACTTTTTATGCTTATACTCTCATAAACATATTTTCATTTAATCAGGAACGCTTTGAATGTTGTTTAATTGGTTAAACTCAGTTGTTTTTAATTTCAATTGTTCATTAACATAATCTTCCACACCAAGACCTAAGCAGCGGCCAGTCGAATAACAATTAATAATGGATTACAAAACACTACATATTCAATTTAAAGGGAGGTAATTGGAAATGGTTGGAATTTCTAGCGTAGTTTATAGAGGACTAGTTGTTTTATTGATGAATGTTTTGTGATTTTATTGATCACAAGAGGTTGAATGATTGATTTTATTCAAACCAATGTGAATACTTCAAAGAATCACTGACTTTTTACTGGAACCCTCATTACAACAAAGGGAAAGATAACCAAGTTGTGGCTGCAGATTTTCAAGAACACTTTTTCTCTTTGCAATGATAACAGAAATGCAAAGTTGTTCACATACAGAATTCCCAGTTTTCGTTTTCAAATTTAACAAAATTTAAGATAGGAATGTGGATACTTTTTATTTTTGTTGAGTATATTATGCTCTTTCTCAAAGATTTACATAAAAGTGCCTAGTTTTGAGCTTGTTGTGCAAAAACTGCCATGTTTTTTTAGATCTATCTATTTCCCTGTCCTTTTGATATCCAAGTTGGAGCACTTTTTACGATGCGGTATTTTATTTTTTTGAAATGCTTAAAAGTCTTTAACAGGCTCAATGAAACTGAGCCTGCAATATTTTCACATTTTTCGTCTTTGATGGTGACCTTTTCATCTATTTTAAGAAAAAAAATAAACGATTGTTTTAAAATAGAAACTTGGTTACCATTCTATACGTGCATCTGTATTTTTATCATTTAAACTTTAACTATTTAATTTATGTTACAAAACTTCCGCCGCCCTTGAATATATGCTTTATTAACGAAATACGAATTGATTTATTTTGATTCACCTATTCCCTCTCAAAACCGCGTCTATCCATGCGTTCTCTTCTTGGGATCTAAAGTGAACGGTTGGACTCATCGCAGTTGCAATCCAAATTGAGTTTAACTTGTAAAAGATTTCCGGGGATACCCCTGACCCCAATGTCTGCTTCCCCATACACATGCAATATAACGGATCTGGACTCGGTCTTGGGATACTAAACAATAACAATTATTTTGACAGGTACAGTAAGGTAGACAACACAAGCACTATCATTGCTATGTAAGGGCGATCTACTAGAATATACTGCAAGCAACGGAAAACCAGCCTTTAAAGTAGAGAAACAGTTGTGAAGAATTTTTAGAACAGTGGCATTACGACAATTTCTTGGATGATAGATTAATTTAAATACAAATAGTGCTTCTTGAGTTTATGTAATAGTTTCAGAGAAAATCGTTCAAACAAAAACAAACGATATGAGCAGCATAAAGCTTAACTGAAAAAAATAAATGCATCAGCATCCTAATTTATTGTTTGCTGTCTTTTAACGCTCGTCAACTTCAAGTTTGACGAGGTCTGCTTACCCAACTAAAACTACACTTTACGAATGTTGGTAATGAATACTGAATATTGTAAGCATGGCTTTTCTGCTCAATGTACAAATAAGCATCGACTGTGGAAAGTTCTATGGTACCTTTTTGAGCATTCGCGTTAATGTAACATATGCATCCGATTCGCTGGTGCTTAAACAACGTAATTATTTCTACACGTCCTGAATATAATAATAAATTACGTCTACTAGAGACATGATTATTTATATTAATGCCTTTTGCCGGTACACGTCTGCTTCATGTTTCAATAAATCAAACATCAGCCGTTCAATTTTGTTTGCATGCTTTAAAGTAACAGCATTGTACAATTAATACATGTTCTCTTGTTTATGTTTTGTACTTACAGAGAAATGTAAATGGAAATAAACTTGAAACTTAAAACATCAACTTAATTCACAAATAGTTTGTCCGATACAATCTGACATTGATCGACAAAACACTGGCCATATCATTGACTTACATTGGTCCAAAATTAAATACAAGTGCGAATACATACCTACTTATTCTATTAATATTCTATTAATTTATTTGCTAATGACCGACTAGCTTTTTGGAAAGCTAAAACTTGTGTGAAATTACAGTTGACCATATATTTTTGTAACACCTTTTTGGTGATTCAGCAAAAAGTAATGCTTCCAATAGAAAACTAACAGTCTGAAGGAAGACTCAAAAGAGGCTTCCCTGTTAAGGTCTGCTGCATAAAGTTGCATGATGCCATGTGACTTACAATCTTGTACTGTAAATTTTTTTGTGTGTCTTAAACCAGTTAACGGAAATAGGACGTATTTCCAAGATGGCCGACAATATCACTGCATTCCCTGTAGTGGCTTCCCTGTTAAGGTCTGCTGCATAAAGTTGCATGATGCCATGTGACTTACAATCTTTTACTGTAAATGTTTTTGTGTGTCTTAAACCAGTTAACGGAAATAGGATGTATTTCCAAGATGGCCGACAATATCACTGCATTAGAATTTTCTTTTCTTTGAGTTAAAATAAAAGAACAAATGAATAAAATTTGTATTAATATTTAGAAGGATAAACAATTTTAATGTAAGTCATGGTTTTATCTAAGTTGCTGTTTATTTACATGACGGAAATCAAGCTAATCACTAACTATACTGAAAACTGGTCGGACGATGCTTAATGTGAAGCAAAGACTGTTAATACATAATTATGAAGTAAACTTATAATTCCTGATTTGTTTATTTATTTTCGAAAAAGTATGGGCATCACACTTGCTTGTCCAATACTAAACGTTCTAGCAGTCATTATTGTATCAATCGAGTTTTAAAAATATGTTCATGAAAATGAACTATGTTCTATTGTGTGAATTTTAAATTTGCCGTTATATTTCTGATGATAATAATCTTGCTCAGAAAAACATTACATTTCTTAAATTAAATGTTATATGATTTCTGATAGTGTAAAAACAGTTAAATACAAACATAAACCAATGAATAGAAATAAAGTGGCCAGATTGCTTGTACAGCCGAAGCGACTGGCAACTGCATGGTCACAAGAAAGACTTACATTTCTTGGCTTCAATTTGACACCGTGCGAAGCGCAAGAATGCACCTTTTTCTCTTAGACTAAAAGTCTTAGTAACAATTTGATTTCGCTCTGCTTTGATTAACATACTCATACACATTTTCGGTATAACAATTCTTTTCATTACGGATACTAAAACGAAAACAATTTAACGCGATGTGATCAGTGCTGTTATTATTTACGCCGTTTGAAGGCCACTGAGCACAATTTTTACATTTGTAAACATATATAGTTGCCCTTAACGTGAGGCTAGGCGGTGTGGACAGTAAAATGCATTTTCATAACTGCTAATAAACAGGATAAATGAAGGGCCCACAACACTTCTCCCCTGTACATTCATCGATAAAAAGATAAAATCCAAAATCTCAATACCGGTAAAATGTCGTTCAATGATACTTTGCAGAAATGAATGTTACCAATGTATCTTTATTTGCATATGGTAAGAAACGTTACAACAGTAAGGAAAAACAGCGAGATCTAAAAATTCCCTAAATTTCTATTTACATAAATCCACAAAAACTAAACAACACGACATAATTTTAAATGACAACATGAGTAATATGATACTGACAACAATATCTTGTGTCCTCGTGACTTACATATGTAACCTTTATTAGATAATTGTAAATGCTAGTTTGACCTTCAATTTCGTGGTCGCTTCCTGGTCGCGTAAACGGGTGACAAACCTTGGTATCTCGTTTCGTAGTTGAAAGTTCTTTATAAAGTAGGCCTAAACATCATTTTCTTGTCAGTATCACTTCACTCATGTGGGAATTTAAAATTATGTTTTGTATTGCTTAGTTTTTGTGAATTTATGTAAATAGAATTTTAGGGAATATTTAGGTCCAGCTTATTTTTCTTTACTGTTGTAACATGTCTTACCTTATGCAAAATAAACATACATTAGTAACATTCATTTAATTTAAACATGTATTTAAGGTCAAGATTGCAAACACAACAAACCACTTTTTCCCAAAGGCGCTGAAAAATAATGAGTCTAAACATAGATCGTCTTCGATCAACACAAATTATATAGGTAGAGAAACAAGAGAAATAAATATATTTTTATACAGCATTTTCATTGACATTTGAAAATTAGTAGATAACATAAAAGCTGTCTGGTTCTGTTCTTGAAGAATGACTAACGTTCAAAAGCTGAGGAAACGTATTGCAATCTTGATGGATCATCTGTCAAAAGAGAAGAAATGAAAATGAACTTAACCAATGTTCCAACTACACCGATCACATTTTTTAAATTTCTCAGTAAGAATTCGGGATATACCCCGCAATCTCGAAATATAATAAGATACATTATTTTCACTTTATATGAAAAAAATACTTTCGCGCGTTAGAAACCACCGATATTTAATCAAGGTAGGGGTAAAACCAAAAGTCGCAAAATTGTCGGTAGTGGGTATATTCTACGTAAACGAAAATTCATGTTTCATTGTTTAAATATGAATTTTTAAGTAATTTTGAACAATTGTATGCAATTCTGCATTGATGCGATTGTTTAGCTGTTACACTTTGGTTTGGGCCGCGTTCCACCTTAAGCGTAACTTCGTCTTTTTGAATGAGAATTTAAAACACATAATGAAACTAGAAATGTGTCCATAGGACACGGATGCCCCCGCTATGCATCGTTTCCAGATACTAAAGTGCAATGATGGGAATAATAGCATTTCAAAGACAGTGATGTTCGAGTAATTATAAGAATATGCATAAACTTGATGATCAAGTAAATTATTTGTATTTGTGGCACTGTTATCTTCTCATTACGGAAATGTCTGTGAAGAAGTTGGTGGTAATGCAATGCAATGTCATAGTGAACATTTGTGCCAAGTTATTTTGAAATCCCTTCATTCATAAAGAAGTTATAGCCCGAACAAGTAAATTCAAGTTTTAGTAACTGTGACCTTGACCTTGGACTTACAGGCATGGGTAATGTACGCAACACACCGCCTTGTCATGGTGAACATTTGTGCCAAGTTATTTTGAAAACCCTCCATTCAAAACAAAGTTATAGCCCGGACAAGGAAATTCTATTTTTAGTAACAGTGACCTTGACCTTGGACCTACAGGCATGGACATGGTACAAACTCACAACTTTGTCATGGTGAACATTTCTGCCAAGTTATTTTGAAATTACTATATTCCTAATGTAGTTACAACCCTGACAAGAAAATTCTATTTTAGTAACAGTGACCTTGACCTTGGACCTAGGCATGGGCATGGTACGGGACACACCATCTTGTCATGATGAACATTTGTGTCAAGTTATTTTGAAATCAATCTATTCCTAACAAAGTTACAGCCTGGACAAGAGAATTCTATTTTTAGTAACAGTGACCTTGACCTACAGGCATGGGCATGGTACGCGATACACCGCCCTGTCATGGTGAACATTTGTGTCAAGTTATTTTGAAATCCCTCCATAATGAAGTTACAGCCTGGACAAGAAAATTCTATTTTTAGTAACAGTGACCTTGACCTTGGACCTTCAGGCTTGGGTATTGTGCGGACACACTGCCTTGTCATAGTGAACATTTGTGCAAAGTTATTTTGAAATCCCTCCATTCATAACAAAGTAACAGCCCGGACAAGAGAATTCTATTTTAAGTAACACTGACCTTGACCTTTGACCTACAGGCGTGTGCATGGTACGTGACACATCGCCCTGTCATGGTGAACATTTGTGCCAAGTTATTTTGAAATCCCTCCATTCATAACAAAGTAACAGCCCGGACAAGAAAATTCTATTTTTAGTAACAGTGACCTTAACCTTGGACCTAAAGGCTTGGGCATGTATGTGACATACTCTCTTGATATGGTGAACAATTATACCAAGTTATTTAAAAATCCAATAAGAAATAACAAAGTTACAGAGCGGACAAGATTTTGCAAGAAAATTCTATTTTTAGTAACAGTGACCTTGACCTTGGACCTACAGTCACGACACACCGCCTTGTTATGATGAACATTTGTGCCAAGTTATTTTGAAATCCCTCCATTCCAAACAAAGTTAAGGGCAAAGTGTATATTTTTCTTAACACAAAATGTAAGTGAAAAAGGGGCATAATTTGAAAATATTGGAAGCATGGTTATGGGTCTTGTTGGTTATGATGTAGATTTTGATGGTGAAAATATATTTCAAGTTTCAAGGCAGTATCTCAAGTAGTTTTTAAGTTATGGGCAAAATGCACAAAATATAAGAAACAAGATATATTCCTATTAAAACTAATGTAAACGGAAGTATCAAAGGGCCATAACTTCTGAACAGAACATGTAAGAGCAAAACCCCACCTTTTTGCACAACAACATATCAGGCCAAGCATTGTGGTAAAGTTTCATCAAATTCCCAGCAGAGGTGTAGGAGGAGTTGCGTTCACAAGATATATTCCTATTAAAACTAATGTAAATGGAATTATCAAAGGGCCATAACTTCTGAACGGAACATGTAAGAGCAAAACCCCACCTTTATGCACAACAACATATCAGGCCAAGCATTGTGGTCAAGTTTCATTAAATTCCTACCAGTAGTGTAGGAGGAGTTGCATTCACGAGATATACTCCTATTAAAACTAATGTAAATGGAAGTATTAAAGGGCCATAACTTTTGAACGGAACATGTAAGAGCGAAACCCCACCTTCATGCACAACTACATATCAGGCCAAGCATTGTGGTCAAGTTTCATTAAATTCCGACCGGTAGTGTAGGAGGAGTTGCGTTCACCAGAATATCGGACGGACGGACGGACGGACGGACGGACGGACGGACGGACTGACGGACGGACGGACGGACGGACGGACGGACGGACGGACGGACAGGAGCAACTCTTAATGCCCGTCGCCATTTCATGGCGGGGGCATAAAAAGCAAATTGTACAATTTTCCACTTTGCTGCGATAAAGCTATGTCTTTCGACTGTTTTATATTGTGATGAAAAACATTTATACGACCACAGTAACGGCTGCTTACTAAACTATTGGGCTGTGCACAAAGCTTCGAATAATGTCACAGATGCGTCCACCTTTTTTTGGGGCACAAATTGCTGTAAAACACTAACCGTTATTCCGTTGATGTTGTTAGTAATCAAAACAAATTTTTAAAATTCGATATTACAACTACTTCCTTATATTTTTCCTAGAACTGGAAATGAGTGTGATATAAAAACTGGATCGATAATTTATTGCATTATCCAAAATAAAAATTTGGACTGTTGAAATGCATGAAACATTTGTAAATCAACTTTTACATATTACGAAATTAAATATCGATTCGTTTCAACCTTAAATAAATGATGCACACAACAAATTCCATTACAATAAACAATAAACAACACAAGAAAATAGTAAAAGATATTCCAAATCGCCGATAGAAATGAATCAAACCTATATACGACTAACAGTTGAAATCGAGATTTTTAAACGAATAACAATGAAACATGTTGAAATTTAATCGGCTGTCGGTTTAATTTCATAGTTTTATAAATGTTTCAAACCATATTTTAGCAAATACAAAATGTACTACTGAAAATAAGTGTAATTAACATGCCATAAATCCCGGAGATCCGTTGTTGATACAGCGCATGAAAATGCCAGCTGTATCCTTTATAAGCGAAGTTCCATTAAATGCGGCGATAGGCGTGTAGGGTGGTAGGCGACCATCGATGCATACACCGTTCTCCTGAAAGCAATCATAAGTAAACGAAACTTGATGGGTGTTCAGTTGAACACTTGTGTCGCCCTCAGGTACTTTGTCGGAATAAAAATGGAAATACAAAAGGGGCATAACTCGATCTTGGCCTAAAGAACTTGGCATTATCACAAGCGTGTTGTCATGAGCAATGTAATTTGAAAGTTGGATGAAGAAATATGAAGAAATGGCAAAGTTATAGTCAATTTTAAGTTTGTGTGTGTGTGTGTGTGTGTCAAAATCTAAGTGCAAAAAAGACATAAATCAACTAAATGTGACCTTGACCAAAAGAATTTGGCATCATCATGAGTGAGTTGTCATAGGCAATATAATTTTAAAATTTTATGAAGAAATATACAGAAATGGCAAAGTTATGGCTAACATTTAGTTTTCATGTCAAAACCAAAGTACAAAAAGGGTCATAACCATCAAATATGAGCTTGACCTAAAGAATTTGACATCATCATGAGCGTGTTGTCAAACGTAATATCATTTGAAAGTTTGATGAAGAAATATTAAGAAAGGCTATGTTATAGCCAATGTTAAGTTTTCGTGACGGACGGACAACGTGATCGCTTTGTATCGCCTTTTATTCGAAAGGGCGACACACAAATCATATAATAAACATGATTTGTTTAACAAAAAAATTATATCCAAAATACATTGTAAAAGGCCCCAAACAGTTTGTTTTATAAAGTGGTCTTTGCAGTATCTAATAGGTGAATTTCGCAAAAAAGGCATTGTTCTTGGTTTGCCTAATACGAGATCTGCAGGTACATTTAGTTTGTCGTTAAGCATGAAGTTTTGTTTTTGAACATCTTGTTGCTTAGGACATTACAACAGTTTACGAAAAATTGAATGAATTAAGGTAATTCCCTATTGTTAAAAAAACGATAATTTTATTTTCACACGTCATCATTATCAAAATTGTATGGTGCACAATAAGGAATCACCTTAAGACAGCAGGTGACTGCGGTGCATGATTCTTCATGACACTTTTTAATGATAAGTTTGATATGCTCAACGTGTGACGTCAAGAAAATTAAACATCAAAGTAATAAAGTGTTACTATCGAAACGTGTTTGTCTAAAGTAAGTGATGAATAACAATTTTAAAAACACAATGTTTTACCTGCACATGGTACGCCTTACTCCAATGCTCACTGGTTCCAATGTTGCAACATCCTAGAGGAAGGGCGTCATTCGAGGTATGGAGACCTCTACCGGAACAGCTTGTTGCTATGGAGCTTACAACCGACTTTCCCAAAAGCACTGCATATAGGGTGCAGGTGTGATTGCACGTTGGTTTCATATCTGCATGAAAATTCAGGTAGCGATAGCTACAAATTCATCACGTTTGATTTTGTGATAGGCGTTATTTAGGTAACGATTGTCTGCTACATGTATTTTGTGACCTTTAATTGTTAAAGGTGTTGACAAAATCTGTATCTGGTGAACATGTACCAATACAGCGTAATTATTTCATACAATTAATAAAATAAATAAGCCTAATATAATATTAAACAAACAACCAAAATAAGATTTAGATTGAGCATACTAAATTATATACTGTTGTTCACCTGTCTTGCATGCATCGCCCGTCCATCCAGTCTGGCAAGCACACATGTAGCTCCCTGGATAATTCATACATGTTCCTCCGTTCTGACAAGCATTGTTGGCAAAACATTCATCTATATCTGAATGACAACGACAAAAGCAGAACTATTTATAATTTACTCGTTTTAACGTGAGTAAATTAATTATTTACTTATCTCATAATACGTAAAAAACACAAACATAAACTAGGTTTAGGTCGTTGTATTCAGCGGTATTATACATAAAATTTGAATGTCTGTCTAATCCAAGTCCATGTCTTGTAAAGTCTATCCAAGTGAAAATAGAAATCTGTGGGCCTGTAATGTGCGCACCGTCCCAATGAATAGCCGACATCGGTAGCTCTGGCTTTGTAATCTGTTCAGCAGGCGATCTCGAAAAGTAGTAACTTTTGGAATGAGCTTCATCTAGGTCAGCGTTCTTAAGCCTCACATATATATTATTTTTAGTTATATTTAAACATTGTATAAAATGAAGAAATAAATAATTCTAAAAACTAAAATCCATGTTTTGTTTGTTTTTGTCAAAATCTGAACTCACAGCCCTTCTTCAAGTGTAAGCAGTTAGTGACAGTTCAGCCACACTAAAAACACTATAAACAGATTATAAACATTCATAACAAAAAAAAAATCAGGAAAAATAGATTATTCCAGTTTGTGTTATAAAACTTGACCACTGAAGACTTACACACAGGCATGACATTTTAAACAAGTAATTTTTTGGCTTGGCCTTAAATGCTCCTATTCAGAGTTATTTCTGTATCCCCACCCCATGTAAAAGATACAAAAAGGACATTTTCTGGCTATTATTTGAACAAATTTTCACTACCTGCAAGATCAAATTCCTGAATTTTACATTAAAAGCAGCTATAAACATATTTATTCATGGAAACACAGTCTATTTAATATCATTCTGCACTTTAAATACACAGCCATGACTTTTGTGGAAACCAAGACATGGTGAAAATCCAAAAGAAAATGACATTTTGATGCATTTGGAGTGGAAATCATTCATTTCATGAGACTGTTTTTCACTAAATTCTTCCAGTTGTCATATAAAATGTGTTTTTATGCATGAAAATAAACAATACACCTTGACTGGACACTGCTATTTACTCAGGGGCTTGTTTTTGCCCTGCAATGCCTCTAGGATGTCACTCCTCATAGGTAATCCTATATCAAAATCCCATGAAATAAAGAATTATCAGATCCAAATGCTTTAAAAATAGTCAATATGCATGAAATGATTAAATTATTATGTAATTCAATTGCTCTGATTGTATACGCCTTTCCAATAAACAGTTTCGCAGTCCTGTACGAGTTACTTCCCGCGACAGAAAATCAATCCAAAACGAGGCTCTGCAGGATAGCTGAACGATCGGACTAATGGCTTAAGCACATAATAGCTAACCTTATCCGCTATATTGCAGGTCTGCGTTCGTCGCCGGCGGTGAAAAAATAAGTTGCTGGTCTGTTATTCTAGCCAGACTTTTTTGTGTTTACTATTTGTTAGATATTTAGATTTTTAATGATTTAAGAACATGTACCATTCTTGTTGATAGTAGGCAGTATGAAACGCAATTTGGACAAACATAAGCATTAATTTTACCAATTATGTACAACAATTTCTTCTTAATATCTTTTCTACTGAAAATATATTTTACTGGTGTAAATGTTGCAAATTGCTAAGGCTAGTAATGCGCTATTATCCGGAAATCGTGATATGTCAACATCTGGTTACATGATCTGAAGACAAAAAAATACAATCTGAATTTGTTCATACTTACACATTTGAACAATAGAATTGTCCTAAAAATTTAAGGCGTTTATGGTCAACGAATAAATAATTTGAATATTTAAAATGTTACGTATACTTCACAAGCAAATATGATTGATTCTGTCTTGAAATAAAAAAAGATCGGTAATCTGATTGTTTGTTGTAGAAGTATCATTCGTAGAATAAAATCCAAGGATTTAGATGCCGGCTTCCAAAAAGATGGGAATATTTATATCACAATATGATTGAATATCCAATTTAGATTTCTTAGGTTTGACAGATTGTAATTTTGGCATAAAAGCCCAAACTCTTAATTAAACATATATAAAATGTTTTGACAAGATTTGTTTCTTATTGACGGCTTTTGTTTCTATAACGTGTCGTAATGTTGATTAAGAATCCATTTTAGTGCTAAATCAAATACATTTGCTGGCACATCCAGTAGTTAAAGGACTCCGAAATACTTAAGAATTGGGAGGTGTAGATACCTTGCAAACAGAAAGTACACGATCTCTATTGGTCAATGATATCTGCCCCTTTAAGTAATTGACAGATGACCCCATGTGCGAGACAGTTTGACATGTTTATGGCATGCCGCATTCAAAATCAATCGCCGCCGACATAATCACAGCATGATGTCAGTAGTTGAATAGACACGCTAATCCGGAAACGAGACTCAATTAAGCCGTCAAGAGAACACTGCGACTGTCTGTTAGTTCAAGTCGTTTAGTGTTTAATGCGAGGAATAATGAATTGACACTTTTAGTCAGAAACCTGATTGTTAAAATTATCAATTATTTTCAAAAATATCATAACGCTGATGTATTATTACTAATTCAAAGAGAAAATACATTTTTCAAAAAATAATTTTATGATAAAATTGAAAGTTGTAGGTACATATTCCCTATTACGTTATTACAGCGCACAATCATTTTTCCTGTAAAGCAGTCACGTGACCGGACAGGGGAGGTAACCAAATAAATTCATCGAATTATTGGAAAGGCGTATAATAAAGCATATTTCATCAAATGATTTTTCTGTTTAATTTCCTTTGTTGAAAGGGAGACAACTCATGTTCCCTAAATTACTCTAATTTGCTATAACTTACAATTTTGTAGGTATAAATATAATAAACATATTTCTGCTATAATTATTTTCAAAAAATCTCAAGCTGGTGCTACAGTTTTGAAAGCAAAAGTGTCAAGCAGACAATATTTAAGGCCCCATGTTAAACAATTTCTAATAAACATATATGCCAGATTTAGTTCTGTCATGAATCAATGGTTTTCTGGGACCAGACTCCCAAAAGAAAACCAGTTAACCACTTTTACAGAGAAATACTGCTATTTTCTGTTAAAAACAAAATTTAAAACTATTGTATTCCTCAATCATAGTAGCAAATCAGTAAGTGAAATCCTTTACACAGTCAGAGATCTATTTAACATACCCGGTGGCATTTTATAGTCAAACTTATCGCAACTTCCAGGAACCGACTTAAAATTATTTGTTCGCGAAATAATTTACTGCTTCGCAACTGAAATCCAACTCATACCGAACAAAAGTCACACATAAAATTCATTTTTTTCTCATTTTGCCTTTATTCTATTACCAGTTTTAATATACAGCCACTCTACACTGTCCAACATTAGGCATCAAAAACATATCTAACAAATCTGAGACTTACTGAAATATTAAGAAAGACTTTTAAAAGGGGAAAAACACAGTTTTTGTGTCTAAAAGGCAAATCTAATTCATAATAAAGTCATTTTTTCCTAACCAGAATTAAATCAAAGCCACACTTTTGATCCAAATATACCTTATAGTGACCACCACCTCTAAGCTTCAACAAATGCAAGCATTATTCTCAAAATCTAACAACATTTTTATACCAAATAAGCAAATGCATAACAAAAAATGCACTCCCATGTATAGTTTTACAACAATCCTACCTTAAAAAGTGACTATTTCTATACTTTTCATGGGAAATATCATAAAGTGCAGGTCTCAACAAAGCTACAACACCATCTCCCATTCTGAAGATAGTGAATAAGGCTATTTTCAACATTATCTTAATTCAGAGGCCCCTTTATTAACAATTTACAACCAGGCTCCTTCTAACTGCTGCAAAGGTGTGTAGAAATTCTTTAGATTTGTCAATATTCACAAAATTAACAAATTGTATACAAAATCAGTTTCAAACAAGGCGCTCAATAGATCACATACATCCAGAGTCTTGCTGCCTTTAGCCTCACATATTATTTTTAGTTATATTTAAACATTGTATAAAATGAAGAAATAAATAATTCTAAAAACTAAAATCCATGTTTTGTTTGTTTTTGTCAAAATCTGAACTCACAGCCCTTCTTCAAGTGTAAGCAGTTAGTGACAGTTCAGCCACACTAAAAACAATATAAACAGATTATAAACATTCATAACAAAAAAAAATCAGGAAAAATAGAGTATTCCAGTTTGTGTTATAAAACTTGACCACTGAAGACTTACACACAGGCATGACATTTTAAACAAGTAATTTTTTGGCTTGGCCTTAAATGCTCCTATTCAGAGTTATTTCTGTATCCCCACCCCATGTAAAAGATACAAAAAAAAGACATTTTCTGGCTATTATTTGAACAAATTTTCACTACCTGCAAGATCAAATTCCTGAATTTTACATTAAAAGCAGCTATAAACATATTTATTCATGGAAACACAGTCTATTTAATATCATTCTGCACTTTAAATACACAGCCATGACTTTTGTGGAAACCAAGACATGGTGAAAATCCAAAAGAAAATGACATTTTGATGCATTTGGAGTGGAAATCATTCATTTCATGAGACTGTTTTTCACTAAATTCTTCCAGTTGTCATATAAAATGTGTTTTTATGCATGAAAATAAACAATACACCTTGACTGGACACTGCTATTTACTCAGGGGCTTGGTTTTGCCCTGCAATGCCTCTAGGATGTCACTCCTCATAGGTAATCCTATATCAAAATCCCATGAAATAAAGAATTATCAGATCCAAATGCTTTAAAAATAGTCAATATGCATGAAATGATTAAATTATTATGTAATTCAATTGCTCTGATTGTATAATAAAGCATATTTCATCAAATGATTTTTCTGTTTAATTTCCTTTGTTGAAAGGGAGACAACTCAT
Organism: Corbicula japonica; assembly: GCA_038501625.1. Taxonomy (NCBI): domain Eukaryota; kingdom Metazoa; phylum Mollusca; class Bivalvia; order Venerida; family Cyrenidae; genus Corbicula; species Corbicula japonica. Next base: position 140,857 of record JAZAYU010000743.1, on the reverse strand, counting down.
GTTCCCTAAATTACTCTAATTTGCTATAACTTACAATTTTGTAGGTATAAATATAATAAACATATTTCTGCTATAATTATTTTCAAAAAATCTCAAGCTGGTGCTACAGTTTTGAAAGCAAAAGTGTCAAGCAGACAATATTTAAGGCCCCATGTTAAACAATTTCTAATAAACATATATGCCAGATTTAGTTCTGTCATAGAATCAATGGTTTTCTGGGACCAGACTCCCAAAAGAAAACCAGTTAACCACTTTTACAGAGAAATACTGCTATTTTCTGTTAAAAACAAAATTTAAAACTATTGTATTCCTCAATCATAGTAGCAAATCAGTAAGTGAAATCCTTTACACAGTCAGAGATCTATTTAACATACCCGGTGGCATTTTATAGTCAAACTTATCGCAACTTCCAGGAACCGACTTAAATTATTTGTTCGCGAAATAATTTACTGCTTCGCAACTGAAATCCAACTCATACCGAACAAAAGTCACACATAAAATTCATTTTTTTTTTCTCATTTTGCCTTTATTCTATTACCAGTTTTAATATACAGCCACTCTACACTGTCCAACATTAGGCATCAAAAACATATCTAACAAATCTGAGACTTACTGAAATATAAAGAAAGACTTTTAAAAGGGGAAAAACACAGTTTTTGTGTCTAAAAGGCAAATCTAATTCATAATAAAGTCATTTTTTCCTAACCAGAATTAAATCAAAGCCACACTTTTGATCCAAATATACCTTATAGTGACCACCACCTCTAAGCTTCAACAAATGCAAGCATTATTCTCAAAATCTAACAACATTTTTATACCAAATAAGCAAATGCATAACAAAAAATGCACTCCCATGTATAGTTTTACAACAATCCTACCTTAAAAAGTGACTATTTCTATACTTTTCATGGGAAATATCATAAAGTGCAGGTCTCAACAAAGCTACAACACCATCTCCCATTCTGAAGATAGTGAATAAGGCTATTTTCAACATTATCTTAATTCAGAGGCCCCTTTATTAACAATTTACAACCAGGCTCCTTCTAACTGCTGCAAAGGTGTGTAGAAATTCTTTAGATTTGTCAATATTCACAAAATTAACAAATTGTATACAAAATCAGTTTCAAACAAGGCGCTCAATAGATCACATACATCCAGAGTCTTGCTGCCTTTAGCCTCACATATTATTTTTAGTTATATTTAAACATTGTATAAAATGAAGAAATAAATAATTCTAAAAACTAAAATCCATGTTTTGTTTGTTTTTGTCAAAATCTGAACTCACAGCCATTCTTCAAGTGTAAGCAGTTAGTGACAGTTCAGCCACACTAAAAACACTATAAACAGATTATAAACATTCATAACAAAAAAAAATCAGGAAAAATAGAGTATTCCAGTTTGTGTTATAAAACTTGACCACTGAAGACTTACACACAGGCATGACATTTTAAACAAGTAATTTTTTGGCTTGGCCTTAAATGCTCCTATTCAGAGTTATTTCTGTATCCCCACCCCATGTAAAAGATACAAAAAAAAGACATTTTCTGGCTATTATTTGAACAAATTTTCACTACCTGCAAGATCAAATTCCTGAATTTTACATTAAAAGCAGCTATAAACATATTTATTCATGGAAACACAGTCTATTTAATATCATTCTGCACTTTAAATACACAGCCATGACTTTTGTGGAAACCAAGACATGGTGAAAATCCAAAAGAAAATGACATTTTGATGCATTTGGAGTGGAAATCATTCATTTCATGAGACTGTTTTTCACTAAATTCTTCCAGTTGTCATATAAAATGTGTTTTTATGCATGAAAATAAACAATACACCTTGACTGGACACTGCTATTTACTCAGGGGCTTGTTTTTGCCCTGCAATGCCTCTAGGATGTCACTCCTCATAGGTAATCCTATATCAAAATCCCATGAAATAAAGAATTATCAGATCCAAATGCTTTAAAAATAGTCAATATGCATGAAATGATTAAATTATTATGTAATTCAATTGCTCTGATTGTATAATAAAGCATATTTCATCAAATGATTTTTCTGTTTAATTTCCTTTGTTGAAAGGGAGACAACTCATGTTCCCTAAATTACTCTAATTTGCTATAACTTACAATTTTGTAGGTATAAATATAATAAACATATTTCTGCTATAATTATTTTCAAAAAATCTCAAGCTGGTGCTACAGTTTTGAAAGCAAAAGTGTCAAGCAGACAATATTTAAGGCCCCATGTTAAACAATTTCTAATAAACATATATGCCAGATTTAGTTCTGTCATAGAATCAATGGTTTTCTGGGACCAGACTCCCAAAAGAAAACCAGTTAACCACTTTTACAGAGAAATACTGCTATTTTCTGTTAAAAACAAAATTTAAAACTATTGTATTCCTCAATCATAGTAGCAAATCAGTAAGTGAAATCCTTTACACAGTCAGAGATCTATTTAACATACCCGGTGGCATTTTATAGTCAAACTTATCGCAACTTCCAGGAACCGACTTAAAATTATTTGTTCGCGAAATAATTTACTGCTTCGCAACTGAAATCCAACTCATACCGAACAAAAGTCACACATAAAATTCATTTTTTTCTCATTTTGCCTTTATTCTATTACCAGTTTTAATATACAGTCACTCTACACTGTCCAACATTAGGCATCAAAAACATATCTAACAAATCTGAGACTTACTGAAATATTAAGAAAGACTTTTAAAAGGGGAAAAACACAGTTTTTGTGTCCAAAAGGCAAATCTAATTCATAATAAAGTCATTTTTTCCTAACCAGAATTAAATCAAAGCCACACTTTTGATCCAAATATACCTTATAGTGACCACCACCTCTAAGCTTCAACAAATGCAAGCATTATTCTCAAAATCTAACAACATTTTTATACCAAATAAGCAAATGCATAACAAAAAATGCACTCCCATGTATAGTTTTACAACAATCCTACCTTAAAAAGTGACTATTTCTATACTTTTCATGGGAAATATCATAAAGTGCAGGTCTCAACAAAGCTACAACACCATCTCCCATTCTGAAGATAGTGAATAAGGCTATTTTCAACATTATCTTAATTCAGAGGCCCCTTTATTAACAATTTACAACCAGGCTCCTTCTAACTGCTGCAAAGGTGTGTAGAAATTCTTTAGATTTGTCAATATTCACAAAATTAACAAATTGTATACAAAATCAGTTTCAAACAAGGCGCTCAATAGATCACATACATCCAGAGTCTTGCTGCCTTTAGCCTCACATATTATTTTTAGTTATATTTAAACATTGTATAAAATGAAGAAATAAATAATTCTAAAAACTAAAATCCATGTTTTGTTTGTTTTTGTCAAAATCTGAACTCACAGCCCTTCTTCAAGTGTAAGCAGTTAGTGACAGTTCAGCCACACTAAAAACACTATAAACAGATTATAAACATTCATAACAAAAAAAAATCAGGAAAAATAGAGTATTCCAGTTTGTGTTATAAAACTTGACCACTGAAGACTTACACACAGGCATGACATTTTAAACAAGTAATTTTTTGGCTTGGCCTTAAATGCTCCTATTCAGAGTTATTTCTGTATCCCCACCCCATGTAAAAGATACAAAAAAAGACATTTTCTGGCTATTATTTGAACAAATTTTCACTACCTGCAAGATCAAATTCCTGAATTTTACATTAAAAGCAGCTATAAACATATTTATTCATGGAAACACAGTCTATTTAATATCATTCTGCACTTTAAATACACAGCCATGACTTTTGTGGAAACCAAGACATGGTGAAAATCCAAAAGAAAATGACATTTTGATGCATTTGGAGTGGAAATCATTCATTTCATGAGACTGTTTTTCACTAAATTCTTCCAGTTGTCATATAAAATGTGTTTTTATGCATGAAAATAAACAATACACCTTGACTGGACACTGCTATTTACTCAGGGGCTTGTTTTTGCCCTGCAATGCCTCTAGGATGTCACTCCTCATAGGTAATCCTATATCAAAATCCCATGAAATAAAGAATTATCAGATCCAAATGTTTTAAAAATTGTCAATATGCATGAAATGATATTATGTAATTCAATTGCTCTGATGGTATAATAAAGCATATTTCATCAAATGATTTTTCTGTTTAATTTCCTTTGTTGAAAGGGAGACAACTCATGTTCCCTAAATTACTCTAATTTGCTATAACTTACAATTTTGTAGGTATAAATATAATAAACATATTTCTGCTATAATTATTTTCAAAAAATCTCAAGCTGGTGCTACAGTTTTGAAAGCAAAAGTGTCAAGCAGACAATATTTAAGGCCCCATGTTAAACAATTTCTAATAAACATATATGCCAGATTTAGTTCTGTCATAGAATCAATGGTTTTCTGGGACCAGACTCCCAAAAGAAAATCAGTTAACCACTTTTACAGAGAAATACTGCTATTTTCTGTTAAAAACAAAATTTAAAACTATTGTATTCCTCAATCATAGTAGCAAATCAGTAAGTGAAATCCTTTACACAGTCAGAGATCTATTTAACATACCCGGTGGCATTTTATAGTCAAACTTATCGCAACTTCCACGAACCGACTTAAAATTATTTGTTCGCGAAATAATTTACTGCTTCGCAACTGAAATCCAACTCATACCGAACAAAAGTCACACATAAAATTCATTTTTTTCTCATTTTGCCTTTATTCTATTACCAGTTTTAATATACAGTTACTCTACACTGTCCAACATTAGGCATCAAAAACATATCTAACAAATCTGAGACTTACTGAAATATTAAGAAAGACTTTTAAAAGGGGAAAAACACAGTTTTTGTGTCCAAAAGGCAAATCTAATTCATAATAAAGTCATTTTTTCCTAACCAGAATTAAATCAAAGCCACACTTTTGATCCAAATATACCTTAAAGTGACCACCACCTCTAAGCTTCAACAAATGCAAGCATTATTCTCAAAATCTAACAACATTTTTATACCAAATAAGCAAATGCATAACAAAAAATGCACTCCCATGTATAGTTTTACAACAATCCTACCTTAAAAAGTGACTATTTCTATACTTTTCATGGGAAATATCATAAAGTGCAGGTCTCAACAAAGCTACAACACCATCTCCCATTCTGAAGATAGTGAATAAGGCTATTTTCAACATTATCTTAATTCAGAGGCCCCTTTATTAACAATTTACAACCAGGCTCCTTCTAACTGCTGCAAAGGTGTGTAGAAATTCTTTAGATTTGTCAATATTCACAAAATTAACAAATTGTATACAAAATCAGTTTCAAACAAGGCGCTCAATAGATCACATACATCCAGAGTCTTGCTGCCTTTAGCCTCACATATTATTTTTAGTTATATTTAAACATTGTATAAAATGAAGAAATAAATAATTCTAAAAACTAAAATCCATGTTTTGTTTGTTTTTGTCAAAATCTGAACTCACAGCCCTTCTTCAAGTGTAAGCAGTTAGTGACAGTTCAGCCACACTAAAAACACTATAAACAGATTATAAACATTCATAACAAAAAAAATCAGGAAAAATAGATTATTCCAGTTTGTGTTATAAAACTTGACCACTGAAGACTTACACACAGGCATGACATTTTAAACAAGTAATTTTTTGGCTTGGCCTTAAATGCTCCTATTCAGAGTTATTTCTGTATCCCCACCCCATGTAAAAGATACAAAAAAAAAAGACATTTTCTGGCTATTATTTGAACAAATTTTCACTACCTGCAAGATCAAATTCCTGAATTTTACATTAAAAGCAGCTATAAACATATTTATTCATGGAAACACAGTCTATTTAATATCATTCTGCACTTTAAATACACAGCCATGACTTTTGTGGAAACCAAGACATGGTGAAAATCCAAAAGAAAATGACATTTTGATGCATTTGGAGTGGAAATCATTCATTTCATGAGACTGTTTTTCACTAAATTCTTCCAGTTGTCATATAAAATGTGTTTTTATGCATGAAAATAAACAATACACCTTGACTGGACACTGCTATTTACTCAGGGGCTTGTTTTTGCCCTGCAATGCCTCTAGGATGTCACTCCTCATAGGTAATCCTATATCAAAATCCCATGAAATAAAAAATTATCAGATCCAAATGCTTTAAAAATAGTCAATATGCATGAAATGATTAAATTATTATGTAATTCAATTGCTCTGATTGTATAATAAAGCATATTTCATCAAATGATTTTTCTGTTTAATTTCCTTTGTTGAAAGGGAGACAACTCATGTTCCCTAAATTACTCTAATTTGCTATAACTTACAATTTTGTAGGTATAAATATAATAAACATATTTCTGCTATAATTATTTTCAAAAAATCTCAAGCTGGTGCTACAGTTTTGAAAGCAAAAGTGTCAAGCAGACAATATTTAAGGCCCCATGTTAAACAATTTCTAATAAACATATATGCCAGATTTAGTTCTGTCATAGAATCAATGGTTTTCTGGGACCAGACTCCCAAAAGAAAATCAGTTAACCACTTTTACAGAGAAATACTGCTATTTTCTGTTAAAAACAAAATTTAAAACTATTGTATTCCTCAATCATAGTAGCAAATCAGTAAGTGAAATCCTTTACACAGTCAGAGATCTATTTAACATACCCGGTGGCATTTTATAGTCAAACTTATCGCAACTTCCACGAACCGACTTAAAATTATTTGTTCGCGAAATAATTTACTGCTTCGCAACTGAAATCCAACTCATACCGAACAAAAGTCACACATAAAATTCATTTTTTTCTCATTTTGCCTTTATTCTATTACCAGTTTTAATATACAGCCACTCTACACTGTCCAACATTAGGCATCAAAAACATATCTAACAAATCTGAGACTTACTGAAATATTAAGAAAGACTTTTAAAAGGGGAAAAACACAGTTTTTGTGTCTAAAAGGCAAATCTAATTCATAATAAAGTCATTTTTTCCTAACCAGAATTAAATCAAAGCCACACTTTTGATCCAAATATACCTTATAGTGACCACCACCTCTAAGCTTCAACAAATGCAAGCATTATTCTCAAAATCTAACAACATTTTTATACCAAATAAGCAAATGCATAACAAAAAATGCACTCCCATGTATAGTTTTACAACAATCCTACCTTAAAAAGTGACTATTTCTATACTTTTCATGGGAAATATCATAAAGTGCAGGTCTCAACAAAGCTACAACACCATCTCCCATTCTGAAGATAGTGAATAAGGCTATTTTCAACATTATCTTAATTCAGAGGCCCCTTTATTAACAATTTACAACCAGGCTCCTTCTAACTGCTGCAAAGGTGTGTAGAAATTCTTTAGATTTGTCAATATTCACAAAATTAACAAATTGTATACAAAATCAGTTTCAAACAAGGCGCTCAATAGATCACATACATCCAGAGTCTTGCTGCCTTTAGCCTCACATATTATTTTTAGTTATATTTAAACATTGTATAAAATGAAGAAATAAATAATTCTAAAAACTAAAATCCATGTTTTGTTTGTTTTTGTCAAAATCTGAACTCACAGCCCTTCTTCAAGTGTAAGCAGTTAGTGACAGTTCAGCCACACTAAAAACACTATAAACAGATTATAAACATTCATAACAAAAAAAATCAGGAAAAATAGATTATTCCAGTTTGTGTTATAAAACTTGACCACTGAAGACTTACACACAGGCATGACATTTTAAACAAGTAATTTTTTGGCTTGGCCTTAAATGCTCCTATTCAGAGTTATTTCTGTATCCCCACCCCATGTAAAAGATACAAAAAAAGACATTTTCTGGCTATTATTTGAACAAATTTTCACTACCTGCAAGATCAAATTCCTGAATTTTACATTAAAAGCAGCTATAAACATATTTATTCATGGAAACACAGTCTATTTAATATCATTCTGCACTTTAAATACACAGCCATGACTTTTGTGGAAACCAAGACATGGTGAAAATCCAAAAGAAAATGACATTTTGATGCATTTGGAGTGGAAATCATTAATTTCATGAGACTGTTTTTCACTAAATTCTTCCAGTTGTCATATAAAATGTGTTTTTATGCATGAAAATAAACAATACACCTTGACTGGACACTGCTATTTACTCAGGGGCTTGTTTTTGCCCTGCAATGCCTCTAGGATGTCACTCCTCATAGGTAATCCTATATCAAAATCCCATGAAATAAAGAATTATCAGATCCAAATGCTTTAAAAATAGTCAATATGCATGAAATGATTAAATTATTATGTAATTCAATTGCTCTGATTGTATAATAAAGCATATTTCATCAAATGATTTTTCTGTTTAATTTCCTTTGTTGAAAGGGAGACAACTCATGTTCCCTAAATTACTCTAATTTGCTATAACTTACAATTTTGTAGGTATAAATATAATAAACATATTTCTGCTATAATTATTTTCAAAAAATCTCAAGCTGGTGCTACAGTTTTGAAAGCAAAAGTGTCAAGCAGACAATATTTAAGGCCCCATGTTAAACAATTTCTAATAAACATATATGCCAGATTTAGTTCTGTCATAGAATCAATGGTTTTCTGGGACCAGACTCCCAAAAGAAAACCAGTTAACCACTTTTACAGAGAAATACTGCTATTTTCTGTTAAAAACAAAATTTAAAACTATTGTATTCCTCAATCATAGTAGCAAATCAGTAAGTGAAATCCTTTACACAGTCAGAGATCTATTTAACATACCCGGTGGCATTTTATAGTCAAACTTATCGCAACTTCCAGGAACCGACTTAAAATTATTTGTTCGCGAAATAATTTACTGCTTCGCAACTGAAATCCAACTCATACCGAACAAAAGTCACACATAAAATTCATTTTTTTCTCATTTTGCCTTTATTCTATTACCAGTTTTAATATACAGCCACTCTACACTGTCCAACATTAGGCATCAAAAACATATCTAACAAATCTGAGACTTACTGAAATATTAAGAAAGACTTTTAAAAGGGGAAAAACACAGTTTTTGTGTCTAAAAGGCAAATCTAATTCATAATAAAGTCATTTTTTCCTAACCAGAATTAAATCAAAGCCACACTTTTGATCCAAATATACCTTATAGTGACCACCACCTCTAAGCTTCAACAAATGCAAGCATTATTCTCAAAATCTAACAACTTTTTTATACCAAATAAGCAAATGCATAACAAAAAATGCACTCCCATGTATAGTTTTACAACAATCCTACCTTAAAAAGTGACTATTTCTATACTTTTCATGGGAAATATCATAAAGTGCAGGTCTCAACAAAGCTACAACACCATCTCCCATTCTGAAGATAGTGAATAAGGCTATTTTCAACATTATCTTAATTCAGAGGCCCCTTTATTAACAATTTACAACCAGGCTCCTTCTAACTGCTGCAAAGGTGTGTAGAAATTCTTTAGATTTGTCAATATTCACAAAATTAACAAATTGTATACAAAATCAGTTTCAAACAAGGCGCTCAATAGATCACATACATCCAGAGTCTTGCTGCCTTTAGCCTCACATATTATTTTTAGTTATATTTAAACATTGTATAAAATGAAGAAATAAATAATTCTAAAAACTAAAATCCATGTTTTGTTTGTTTTTGTCAAAATCTGAACTCACAGCCCTTCTTCAAGTGTAAGCAGTTAGTGACAGTTCAGCCACACTAAAAACACTATAAACAGATTATAAACATTCATAACAAAAAAAATCAGGAAAATAGAGTATTCCAGTTTGTGTTATAAAACTTGACCACTGAAGACTTACACACAGGCATGACATTTTAAACAAGTAATTTTTTGGCTTGGCCTAAAATGCTCCTATTCAGAGTTATTTCTGTATCCCCACCCCATGTAAACGATACAAAAAAAAGACATTTTCTGGCTATTATTTGAACAAATTTTCACTACCTGCAAGATCAAATTCCTGAATTTTACATTAAAAGCAGCTATAAACATATTTATTCATGGAAACACAGTCTATTTAATATCATTCTGCACTTTAAATACACAGCCATGACTTTTGTGGAAACCAAGACATGGTGAAAATCCAAAAGAAAATGACATTTTGATGCATTTGGAGTGGAAATCATTCATTTCATGAGACTGTTTTTCACTAAATTCTTCCAGTTGTCATATAAAATGTGTTTTTATGCATGAAAATAAACAATACACCTTGACTGGACACTGCTATTTACTCAGGGGCTTGTTTTTGCCCTGCAATGCCTCTAGGATGTCACTCCTCATAGGTAATCCTATATCAAAATCCCATGAAATAAAGAATTATCAGATCCAAATGCTTTAAAAATAGTCAATATGCATGAAATGATTAAATTATTATGTAATTCAAATGCTCTGATTGTATAATAAAGCATATTTCATCAAATGATTTTTCTGTTTAATTTCCTTTGTTGAAAGGGAGACAACTCATGTTCCCTAAATTACTCTAATTTGCTATAACTTACAATTTTGTAGGTATAAATATAATAAACATATTTCTGCTATAATTATTTTCAAAAAATCTCAAGCTGGTGCTACAGTTTTGAAAGCAAAAGTGTCAAGCAGACAATATTTAAGGCCCCATGTTAAACAATTTCTAATAAACATATATGCCAGATTTAGTTCTGTCATAGAATCAATGGTTTTCTGGGACCAGACTCCCAAAAGAAAACCAGTTAACCACTTTTACAGAGAAATACTGCTATTTTCTGTTAAAAACAAAATTTAAAACTATTGTATTCCTCAATCATAGTAGCAAATCAGTAAGTGAAATCCTTTACACAGTCAGAGATCTATTTAACATACCCGGTGGCATTTTATAGTCAAACTTATCGCAACTTCCAGGAACCGACTTAAAATTATTTGTTCGCGAAATAATTTACTGCTTCGCAACTGAAATCCAACTCATACCGAACAAAAGTCACACATAAAATTCATTTTTTTCTCATTTTGCCTTTATTCTATTACCAGTTTTAATATACAGCCACTCTACACTGTCCAACATTAGGCATCAAAAACATATCTAACAAATCTGAGACTTACTGAAATATTAAGAAAGACTTTTAAAAGGGGAAAAACACAGTTTTTGTGTCTAAAAGGCAAATCTTATTCATAATAAAGTCATTTTTTCCTAACCAGAATTAAATCAAAGCCACACTTTTGATCCAAATATACCTTATAGTGACCACCACCTCTAAGCTTCAACAAATGCAAGCATTATTCTCAAAATCTAACAACATTTTTATACCAAATAAGCAAATGCATAGCAAAAAATGCACTCCCATGTATAGTTTTACAACAATCCTACCTTAAAAAGTGACTATTTCTATACTTTTCATGGGAAATATCATAAAGTGCAGGTCTCAACAAAGCTACAACACCATCTCCCATTCTGAAGATAGTGAATAAGGCTATTTTCAACATTATCTTAATTCAGAGGCCCCTTTATTAACAATTTACAACCAGGCTCCTTCTAACTGCTGCAAAGGTGTGTAGAAATTCTTTAGATTTGTCAATATTCACAAAATTAACAAATTGTATACAAAATCAGTTTCAAACAAGGCGCTCAATAGATCACATACATCCAGAGTCTTGCTGCCTTTAAGCCTCACATATTATTTTTAGTTATATTTAAACATTGTATAAAATGAAGAAATAAATAATTCTAAAAACTAAAATCCATGTTTTGTTTGTTTTTGTCAAAATCTGAACTCACAGCCCTTCTTCAAGTGTAAGCAGTTAGTGACAGTTCAGCCACACTAAAAACACTATAAACCGATTATAAACATTCATAACAAAAAAAAAATCAGGAAAAATAGAGTATTCCAGTTTGTGTTATAAAACTTGACCACTGAAGACTTACACACAGGCATGACATTTTAAACAAGTAATTTTTTGGTTTGGCCTTAAATGCTCCTATTCAGAGTTATTTCTGTATCCCCACCCCATGTAAAAGATACAAAAAAAAGACATTTTCTGGCTATTATTTGAACAAATTTTCACTACCTGCAAGATCAAATTCCTGAATTTTACATTAAAAGCAGCTATAAACATATTTATTCATGGAAACACAGTCTATTTAATATCATTCTGCACTTTTGGCTTTGCAATGCTATTAGCTTCTTATGTTTTTATGTTTGTATGCTTTTGCATACAACATTGTTGAGCTGATGGGTGGGTTGGAGTTATTTCACCAAGACAATTTGTACTTGTCTTGTGATACGAGAACCTGTTGGGGCAAGTGTGAGGTTGGTGCACCCTAGAACCTGGTTTAAACCCCCAGTGGCAATTTGATTTGCCACTGACCGTTCCAAGGCGGTAACCCCTCGGGTTCTCATTTTTGTTTTTTGTTAGTGGCGTCCTTTTTGAAACTGATTATTTTATTAACCATGCTCTCTCCCCGTCTCTTCTTCTTGACTGTGTGGGGAGGCTGTTGTTTTCTGAATGTGGCAATTCCTGATATGCATATTTCACCTTTTTTTAAATACACAGCCATGACTTTTGTGGAAACCAAGACATGGTGAAAATCCAAAAGAAAATGACATTTTGATGCATTTGGAGTGGAAATCATTCATTTCATGAGACTGTTTTTCACTAAATTCTTCCAGTTGTCATATAAAATGTGTTTTGATGCATGAAAATAAACAATACACCTTGACTGGATACTGCTATTTACTCAGGGGCTTGTTTTTGCCCTGCAATGCCTCTAGGATGTCACTCCTCATAGGTAATCCTATATCAAAATCCCATGAAATAAAGAATTATCAGATCCAAATGCTTTAAAAATAGTCAATATGCATGAAATGATTAAATTATTATGTAATTCAATTGCTCTGATTGTATAATAAAGCATATTTCATCAAATGATTTTTCTGTTTAATTTCCTTTGTTGAAAGGGAGACAACTCATGTTCCCTAAATTACTCTAATTTGCTATAACTTACAATTTTGTAGGTATAAATATAATAAACATATTTCTGCTATAATTATTTTCAAAAAATCTCAAGCTGGTGCTACAGTTTTGAAAGCAAAAGTGTCAAGCAGACAATATTTAAGGCCCCATGTTAAACAATTTCTAATAAACATATATGCCAGATTTAGTTCTGTCATAGAATCAATGGTTTTCTGGGACCAGACTCCCAAAAGAAAACCAGTTAACCACTTTTACAGAGAAATACTGCTATTTTCTGTTAAAAACAAAATTTAAAACTATTGTATTCCTCAATCATAGTAGCAAATCAGTAAGTGAAATCCTTTACACAGTCAGAGATCTATTTAACATACCCGGTGGCATTTTATAGTCAAACTTATCGCAACTTCCAGGAACCGACTTAAAATTATTTGTTCGCGAAATAATTTACTGCTTCGCAACTGAAATCCAACTCATACCGAACAAAAGTCACACATAAAATTCATTTTTTTCTCATTTTGCCTTTATTCTATTACCAGTTTTAATATACAGCAACTCTACACTGTCCAACATTAGGCATCAAAAACATATCTAACAAATCTGAGACTTACTGAAATATTAAGAAAGACTTTTAAAAGGGGAAAAACACAGTTTTTGTGTCTAAAAGGCAAATCTAATTCATAATAAAGTCATTTTTTCCTAACCAGAATTAAATCAAAGCCACACTTTTGATCCAAATATACCTTATAGTGACCACCACCTCTAAGCTTCAACAAATGCAAGCATTATTCTCAAAATCTAACAACATTTTTATACCAAATAAGCAAATGCATAACAAAAAATGCACTCCCATGTATAGTTTTACAACAATCCTACCTTAAAAAGTGACTATTTCTATACTTTTCATGGGAAATATCATAAAGTGCAGGTCTCAACAAAGCTACAACACCATCTCCCATTCTGAAGATAGTGAATAAGGCTATTTTCAACATTATCTTAATTCAGAGGCCCCTTTATTAACAATTTACAACCAGGCTCCTTCTAACTGCTGCAAAGGTGTGTAGAAATTCTTTAGATTTGTCAATATTCACAAAATTAACAAATTGTATACAAAAAGGTGAAATATGCATATCAGGAATTGCCACATTCAGAAAACAACAGCCTCCCCACACAGTCAAGAAGAAGAGAGGGGGAGAGAGCATGGTTAATAAAATAATCAGTTTCAAAAAGGACGCCACTAACAAAAAACAAAAATGAGAACCCGAGGGGTTACCGCCTTGGAACGGTCAGTGGCAAATCAAATTGCCACTGGGGGTTTAAACCAGGTTCTAGGGTGCACCAACCTCACACTTGCCCCAACAGGTTCTCGTATCACAAGACAAGTACAAATTGTCTTGGTGAAATAACTCCAACCCACCCATCAGCTCAACAATGTTGTATGCAAAAGCATACAAACATAAAAACATAAGAAGCTAATAGCATTGCAAAGCCAAAGGGCGGTTTCAAACAAGGCGCTCAATAGATCACATACATCCAGAGTCTTGCTGCCTTTAGCCTCACATATTATTTTTAGTTATATTTAAACATTGTATAAAATGAAGAAATAAATAATTCTAAAAACTAAATTCCATGTTTTGTTTGTTTTTGTCAAAATCTGAACTCACAGCCCTTCTTCAAGTGTAAGCAGTTAGTGACAGTTCAGCCACACTAAAAACACTATAAACAGATTATAAACATTCATAACAAAAAAAATCAGGAAAAAAAGAGTATTCCAGTTTGTGTTATAAAACTTGACCACTGAAGACTTACACACAGGCATGACATTTTAAACAAGTAATTTTTGGCTTGGCCTTAAATGCTCCTATTCAGAGTTATTTCTGTATCCCCACCCCATGTAAAAGATACAAAAAAAAGACATTTTCTGGCTATTATTTGAACAAATTTTCACTACCTGCAAGATCAAATTCCTGAATTTTACATTAAAAGCAGCTATAAACATATTTATTCATGGAAACACAGTCTATTTAATATCATTCTGCACTTTAAATACACAGCCATGACTTTTGTGGAAACCAAGACATGGTGAAAATCCAAAAGAAAATGACATTTTGATGCATTTGGAGTGGAAATCATTCATTTCATGAGACTGTTTTTCACTAAATTCTTCCAGTTGTCATATAAAATGTGTTTTTATGCATGAAAATAAACAATACACATTGACTGGACACTGCTATTTACTCAGGGGCTTGTTTTTGCCCTGCAATGCCTCTAGGATGTCACTCCTCATAGGTAATCCTATATCAAAATCCCATGAAATAAAGAATTATCAGATCCAAATGCTTTAAAAATAGTCAATATGCATGAAATGATTAAATTATTATGTAATTCAATTGCTCTGATTGTATAATAAAGCATATTTCATCAAATGATTTTTCTGTTTAATTTCCTTTGTTGAAAGGGAGACAACTCATGTTCCCTAAATTACTCTAATTTGCTATAACTTACAATTTTGTAGGTATAAATATAATAAACATATTTCTGCTATAATTATTTTCAAAAAATCTCAAGCTGGTGCTACAGTTTTGAAAGCAAAAGTGTCAAGCAGACAATATTTAAGGCCCCATGTTAAACAATTTCTAATAAACATATAATGCCAGATTTAGTTCTGTCATAGAATCAATGGTTTTCTGGGACCAGACTCCCAAAAGAAAACCAGTTAACCACTTTTACAGAGAAATACTGCTATTTTCTGTTAAAAACAAAATTTAAAACTATTGTATTCCTCAATCATAGTAGCAAATCAGTAAGTGAAATCCTTTACACAGTCAGAGATCTATTTAACATACCCGGTGGCATTTTATAGTCAAACTTATCGCAACTTCCAGGAACCGACTTAAAATTATTTGTTCGCGAAATAATTTACTGCTTCGCAACTGAAATCCAACTCATACCGAACAAAAGTCACACATAAAATTCATTTTTTTCTCATTTTGCCTTTATTCTATTACCAGTTTTAATATACAGCCACTCTACACTGTCCAACATTAGGCATCAAAAACATATCTAACAAATCTGAGACTTACTGAAATATTAAGAAAGACTTTTAAAAGGGGAAAAACACAGTTTTTGTGTCGAAAAGGCAAATCTAATTCATAATAAAGTCATTTTTTCCTAACCAGAATTAAATCAAAGCCACACTTTTGATCCAAATATACCTTATAGTGACCACCACCTCTAAGCTTCAACAAATGCAAGCATTATTCTCAAAATCTAACAACATTTTTATACCAAATAAGCAAATGCATAACAAAAAATGCACTCCCATGTATAGTTTTACAACAATCCTACCTTAAAAAGTGACTATTTCTATACTTTTCATGGGAAATATCATAAAGTGCAGGTCTCAACATAGCTACAACACCATCTCCCATTCTGAAGATAGTGAATAAGGCTATTTTCAACATTATCTTAATTCAGAGGCCCCTTTATTAACAATTTACAACCAGGCTCCTTCTAACTGCTGCAAAGGTGTGTAGAAATTCTTTAGATTTGTCAATATTCACAAAATTAACAAATTGTATACAAAATCAGTTTCAAACAAGGCGCTCAATAGATCACATACATCCAGAGTCTTGCTGCCTTAAGCCTCACATATTATTTTTAGTTATATTTAAACATTGTATAAAATGAAGAAATAAATAATTCTAAAAACTAAAATCCATGTTTTGTTTGTTTTTGTCAAAATCTGAACTCACAGCCCTTCTTCAAGTGTAAGCAGTTAGTGACAGTTCAGCCACACTAAAAACACTATAAACAGATTATAAACATTCATAACAAAAAAAAATCAGGAAAAATAGAGTATTCCAGTTTGTGTTATAAAACTTGACCACTGAAGACTTACACAGGCATGACATTTTAAACAAGTAATTTTTTGGCTTGGCCTTAAATGCTCCTATTCAGAGTTATTTCTGTATCCCCACCCCATGTAAAAGATACAAAAAAAAGACATTTTCTGGCTATTATTTGAATAAATTTTCACTACCTGCAAGATCAAATTCCTGAATTTTACATTAAAAGCAGCTATAAACATATTTATTCATGGAAACACAGTCTATTTAATATCATTCTGCACTTTAAATACACAGCCATGACTTTTGTGGAAACCAAGACATGGTGAAAATCCAAAAGAAAATGACATTTTGATGCATTTGGAGTGGAAATCATTCATTTCATGAGACTGTTTTTCACTAAATTCTTCCAGTTGTCATATAAAATGTGTTTTTATGCATGCAAATAAACAATACACATTGACTGGACACTGCTATTTACTCAGGGGCTTGTTTTTGCCCTGCAATGCCTCTAGGATGTCACTCCTCATAGGTAATCCTATATCAAAATCCCATGAAATAAAGAATTATCAGATCCAAATGCTTTAAAAATAGTCAATATGCATGAAATGATTAAATTATTATGTAATTCAATTGCTCTGATTGTATAATAAAGCATATTTCATCAAATGATTTTTCTGTTTAATTTCCTTTGTTGAAAGGGAGACAACTCATGTTCCCTAAATAACTCTAACTTGCTATAACTTACAATTTTGTAGGTATAAATATAATAAACATATTTCTGCTATAATTATTTTCAAAAAATCTCAAGCTGGTGCTACAGTTTTGAAAGCAAAAGTGTCAAGCAGACAATATTTAAGGCCCCATGTTAAACAATTTCTAATAAACATATATGCCAGATTTAGTTCTGTCATAGAATCAATGGTTTTCTGGGACCAGACTCCCAAAAGAAAACCAGTTAACCACTTTTACAGAGAAATACTGCTATTTTCTGTTAAAAACAAAATTTAAAACTATTGTATTCCTCAATCATAGTAGCAAATCAGTAAGTGAAATCCTTTACACAGTCAGAGATCTATTTAACATACCCGGTGGCATTTTATAGTCAAACATATCGCAACTTCCAGGAACCGACTTAAAATTATTTGTTCGCGAAATAATTTACTGCTTCGCAACTGAAATCCAACTCATACCGAACAAAAGTCACACATAAAATTCATTTTTTTTCTCATTTTGCCTTTATTCTATTACCAGTTTTAATATACAGCAACTCTACACTGTCCAACATTAGGCATCAAAAACATATCTAACAAATCTGAGACTTACTGAAATATTAAGAAAGACTTTTAAAAGGGGAAAAACACAGTTTTTGTGTCTAAAAGGCAAATCTAATTCATATTCTAACACGATCCGCCAGCGCTTTCCTATAAACGTATAGGAAAACAACCGTGTTTTATTCTGCAACAAAATATGGCTATTCCATTTCACCCCCACCGTAATAAATAGTCCGTGACGTCATTTACTTACTCCCGGCTTTTCCGAATCGCTGTAAATAGCATATCGAAACCAGACTTATACGTCATTTTACTACGATGAATAGCGTTCACGTGGTGTAAACATTGTAGTAAAATTGACCTACTTAGCGTCTGTACGAGCCTTTAACGATGGCATCTCTTAAAACGGGTACTATATGTACACTGAAAGGTTCAAATCAGGACTGGAGAATAATAAGAACTCAATTTGACGGTACAGTGAACAAATATGTAATTCAATCCACATTTTCTGGAGAGATCAAGTCAGCATTCATCTTTGAACTGTTCCCAAAGAACACTCAGACATACAAGGAACTCAATGATTTCTTTCAAAAGCAAGCTAATCAGAACCTAGCAGAATTAGAAGACATAGGTTTGGACTTTTTTGATGACAGCTTCTTCTTTGAAGAAATAAATGCCGGTCCGGTACTGACTTAACCTCAGTCCAAGAAATCCTTCCTCCCCAACCAAAGCGGTTTAAGCAGACTTCAGCTGCAGATGTAGAGAGGCTGAGAGGTCAGACTACAGAAAAAACAACTGATCAAAGTACAAAATGGGCTGTTGGTCTGTTGAAAGGTAATTAATGATGGTACCTTATTTTGAAATAGGTGCTTTACTGTTCTAAGTCAAAATAGAAAACTGCCAAATCAAAGAAAATGCAAAATCTACATAATACTGTGTAGTTCTATCAATAGTCTCAAATTTCCCGAACAGAAAAATACAGTAAAATTTCGTAAAGTTGTAAATGTATGGCAGTGTCCTGTTTTTGAGTTACCAGTATGGATAGCCTATATTAGACAGTACATACTGAATTGGAACAATGGGAAACTCCCAATTTATCAATAGTGTTCGAGTGACTGATGCTCGACGTTAAGAAGTTTTACTGTATTATCTTGTCTTTAAAATTAAGTTATATTGTTACTATTCCTAAAGAGGCATTAAACTAACCATCTTGATTACAAAATGCTGCAGTGACACTAAAATTTCCAATTATTTGCAAGTTTACTGTTCAGACATTACCGTACAGTACGGATTTGGAAGTGTCAGTGTTACCATATTCTTCCATCCAATTTCTAAACAAATTTATACGATTACCAGTAAATTGTATGTCACTTTTTATGGCTGCCAGTCGCATCTTTCTGTCCAGGTTAAAAAAAATATTTCTTTAATTTTCACAAGTCCTGAATAAATTAATGAAACACTGAAACACATCTTTCTCTGACAAATATTCCCACAATGTTTTTTCAGTGTGGTTATCTGAGAATGGATTTACCAATAGTTTTGAGAGCCTGGCACCTGTCGAGCTTGATTCCGTCCTTCAGCAGTTTTATGCCTCGTTACAAAGTAAAAAGGCCAAGGAATATTCAAAATCTGCTCTCGTGGGCATTCGCGCTGGCATCAACCGTCACTTGACAAGCCCACCACACTACCGACTGTTGAATATAATGAAGGACAGAGACTTCATGTTGTCCAACCAAGTGTTGACCGGCTTGATAAAAGGCCTCAAAAGAGAAGGGAAGGATATGTCTAAACACAAGGATCCAGTGTGTGAGGAAGACCACCAAAATTGTACGAATGTGGAGTTTTTTCCCTAGACACTCCTGAAACTTTGCAGAATAAAATTATTTATGAACTTATTGCACACTTTGGTAGGAGGGGCAGAGAAGGGTTACAGTCCTTAGCAAAAGATTCTTTTGTTTTTAAAACAGATGTCAAAGGGCGCCAATATGTCACACTGAATTTCAATGAAGCTGACAAGACGCATCATGGTATTGATTCAAGGGAGCAGGTAAAAGAACCTAGAATGTATGGAACGGGTGATGCATTCTGTCCGCTGAAATCATTCCAAAAATATCTGTCCAAATTAAATCCAAACTGCAATCGTTTCCTGCAAAGACCTGTACGCAAGTTTCACTGCCATGATGAGTCTGCCAGCTGGTACGAAAATGCTCCCCTTGGTGTGAATAAAGTTAACTCTTTCATGTCCAATCTGTCCGACAAAGCGCAACTGTCCAAACGATACACAAATCACTGCATTCGGGCTTTTGTCATGACGCATCTCCATCAGAAAGGTTTCTCTAATCAGGCTATTATGTCTCTCACTGGTCACAGGAATGTCCAAAGTCTCACTTCCTACATCAAGCCACATGATGATGAGAAATTGCAAATAAGCAATGCACTAACTTATAACACAAACTCCAAGGACTTGACTAAATTATCCAGTGCAACATCAACAGATGTAGCCATTGTGTCAGCACAGCCACAGCAAAATTCAATTGCTTCTCATGTGACACAAATGTCCAATGTCAGCAACATGTCAAACTTGCAAACAAACCAGGTCACAGATGTTCGAGAAATTAGCATTTTCTCCGGACAGATAACATCCAGTAATATCACTGTCAATTATTACTCCGAGTAAAATGTCTATTCATGCTATGTCGACGCCTTGACATTAAATATTCACGTATTTTTTGTTTAAATTTTAAGCCGTTGAAACAACGGCGGATCGAGAAGATATCCGAAGGTTTCCAAATGGTTAATTCATGTTTTTCTTGCTGATTTACAATAAATGCTGTCCGATAACATTATACATACTGTTTAGATATGATTTTTGTGTAATATAAAATATGTTTCACAACTGGAAATAAACTGAAATTGGAATAAAGAGAAAAATACGAATTTTCTTTTCTATTACACAGGGGGGTAAAATGTTACAGCCGTTCGCCGAAGTGTACTCGTCCTAGCTTTCCGAAAAGAAGTCCATAGGATAGAACGACAACTGCATTGAATTATTCATGTTAGAATCGAAATAATACATTTCTGACTGTGTTTTATCGCAGAATAAAATATGGGTACTCGTTTGATGCGTCGTAATTAAATCACTCGTGCTAACGCACTCGTGATTTAATTACTACGCATCAAACTCGTACCCATATTTTATTCTGCGATAAAACACAGTCAGAAATGTATTATTTCTTAAATAAAGTCATTTTTACCTAACCAGAATTAAATCAAAGCCACACTTTTGATCCAAATATACCTTATAGTGACCACCACCTCTAAGCTTCAACAAATGCAAGCATTATTCTCAAAATCTAACAACTTTTTTATACCAAATAAGCAAATGCATAACAAAAAATGCACTCCCATGTATAGTTTTACAACAATCCTACCTTAAAAAGTGACTATTTCTATACTTTTCATGGGAAATATCATAAAGTGCAGGTCTCAACAAAGCTACAACACCATCTCCCATTCTGAAGATAGTGAATAAGGCTATTGTCAACATTATCTTAATTCAGAGGCCCCTTTATTAACAATTTACAACCAGGCTCCTTCTAACTGCTGCAAAGGTGTGTAGAAATTCTTTAGATTTGTCAATATTCACAAAATTAACAAATTGTATACAAAATCAGTTTCAAACAAGGCGCTCAATAGATCACATACATCCAGAGTCTTGCTGCCTTAAGCCTCACATATTATTTTTAGTTATATTTAAACATTGTATAAAATGAAGAAATAAATAATTCTAAAAACTAAAATCCATGTTTTGTTTGTTTTTGTCAAAATCTGAACTCACAGCCCTTCTTCAAGTGTAAGCAGTTAGTGACAGTTCAGCCACACTAAAAACACTATAAACAGATTATAAACATTCATAACAAAAAAAAATCAGGAAAAATAGAGTATTCCAGTTTGTGTTATAAAACTTGA
Organism: Corbicula japonica; assembly: GCA_038501625.1. Taxonomy (NCBI): domain Eukaryota; kingdom Metazoa; phylum Mollusca; class Bivalvia; order Venerida; family Cyrenidae; genus Corbicula; species Corbicula japonica. The sequence goes on along the minus strand of JAZAYU010000743.1, from coordinate 118,837 downwards.
CCACTGAAGACTTACACACAGGCATGACATTTTAAACAAGTAATTTTTTGGCTTGGCCTTAAATGCTCCTATTCAGAGTTATTTCTGTATCCCCACCCCATGTAAAAGATACAAAAAAAAGACATTTTCTGGCTATTATTTGAACAAATTTTCACTACCTGCAAGATCAAATTCCTGAATTTTACATTAAAAGCAGCTATAAACATATTTATTCATGGAAACACAGTCTATTTAATATCATTCTGCACTTTAAATACACAGCCATGACTTTTGTGGAAACCAAGACATGGTGAAAATCCAAAAGAAAATGACATTTTGATGCATTTGGAGTGGAAATCATTCATTTCATGAGACTGTTTTTCACTAAATTCTTCCAGTTGTCATATAAAATGTGTTTTTATGCATGAAAATAAACAATACACCTTGACTGGACACTGCTATTTACTCAGGGGCTTGTTTTTGCCCTGCAATGCCTATAGGATGTCACTCCTCATAGGTAATCCTATATCAAAATCCCATGAAATAAAGAATTATCGGATCCAAATGCTTTAAAAATAGTCAATATGCATGAAATGATTAAATTATTATGTAATTCAATTGCTCTGATTGTATAATAAAGCATATTTCATCAAATGATTTTTCTGTTTAATTTCCTTTGTTGAAAGGGAGACAACTCATGTTCCCTAAATTACTCTAATTTGCTATAACTTACAATTTTGTAGGTATAAATATAATAAACATATTTCTGCTATAATTATTTTCAAAAAATCTCAAGCTGGTGCTACAGTTTTGAAAGCAAAAGTGTCAAGCAGACAATATTTAAGGCCCCATGTTAAACAATTTCTAATAAACATATATGCCAGATTTAGTTCTGTCATAGAATCAATGGTTTTCTGGGACCAGACTCCCAAAAGAAAACCAGTTAACCACTTTTACAGAGAAATACTGCTATTTTCTGTTAAAAACAAAATTTAAAACTATTGTATTCCTCAATCATAGTAGCAAATCAGTAAGTAAAATCCTTTACACAGTCAGAGATCTATTTAACATACCCGGTGGCATTTTATAGTCAAACTTATCGCAACTTCCAGGAACCGACTTAAAATTATTTGTTCGCGAAATAATTTACTGCTTCGCAACTGAAATCCAACTCATACCGAACAAAAGTCACACATAAAATTCATTTTTTTCTCATTTTGCCTTTATTCTATTACCAGTTTTAATATACAGCAACTCTACACTGTCCAACATTAGGCATCAAAAACATATCTAACAAATCTGAGACTTACTGAAATATTAAGAAAGACTTTTAAAAGGGGAAAAACACAGTTTTTGTGTCTAAAAGGCAAATCTAATTCATAATAAAGTCATTTTTTCCTAACCAGAATTAAATCAAAGCCACACTTTTGATCCAAATATACCTTATAGTGACCACCACCTCTAAGCTTCAACAAATGCAAGCATTATTCTCAAAATCTAACAACATTTTTATACCAAATAAGCAAATGCATAACAAAAAATGCACTCCCATGTATAGTTTTACAACAATCCTACCTTAAAAAGTGACTATTTCTATACTTTTCATGGGAAATATCATAAAGTGCATGTCTCAACAAAGCTACAACACCATCTCCCATTCTGAAGATAGTGAATAAGGCTATTTTCAACATTATCTTAATTCAGAGGCCCCTTTATTAACAATTTACAACCAGGCTCCTTCTAACTGCTGCAAAGGTGTGTAGAAATTCTTTAGATTTGTCAATATTCACAAAATTAACAAATTGTATACAAAATCAGTTTCAAACAAGGCGCTCAATAGATCACATACATCCAGAGTCTTGCTGCCTTAAGCCTCACATATTATTTTTAGTTATATTTAAACATAAAATGAAGAAATAAATAATTCTAAAAACTAAAATCCATGTTTTGTTTGTTTTTGTCAAAATCTGAACTCACAGCCCTTCTTCAAGTGTAAGCAGTTAGTGACAGTTCAGCCACACTAAAAACACTATAAACAGATTATAAACATTCATAACAAAACAAAAATCAGGAAAAATAGAGTATTCCAGTTTGTGTTATAAAACTTGACCACTGCAGACTTACACACAGGCATGACATTTTAAACAAGTAATTTTTGGCTTGGCCTTAAATGCTCCTATTCAGAGTTATTTCTGTATCCCCACCCCATGTAAAAGATACAAAAAAAAGACATTTTCTGGCTATTATTTGAACAAATTTTCACTACCTGCAAGATCAAATTCCTGAATTTTACATTAAAAGCAGCTATAAACATATTTATTCATGGAAACACAGTCTATTTAATATCATTCTGCACTTTAAATACACGGCCATGACTTTTGTGGAAACCAAGACATGGTGAAAATCCAAAAGAAAATGACATTTTGATGCATTTGGAGTGGAAATCATTCATTTCATGAGACTGTTTTTCACTAAATTCTTCCAGTTGTCATATAAAATGTGTTTTTATGCATGAAAATAAACAATACACCTTGACTGGACACTGCTATTTACTCAGGGGCTTGTTTTTGCCCTGCAATGCCTCTAGGATGTCACTCCTCATAGGTAATCCTATATCAAAATCCCATGAAATAAAGAATTATCGGATCCAAATGCTTTAAAAATAGTCAATATGCATGAAATGATTAAATTATTATGTAATTCAATTGCTCTGATTGTATAATAAAGCATATTTCATCAAATGATTTTTCTGTTTAATTTCCTTTGTTGAAAGGGAGACAACTCATGTTCCCTAAATTACTCTAATTTGCTATAACTTACAATTTTGTAGGTATAAATATAATAAACATATTTCTGCTATAATTATTTTCAAAAAAATCTCAAGCTGGTGCTACAGTTTTGAAAGCAAAAGTGTCAAGCAGACAATATTTAAGGCCCCATGTTAAACAATTTCTAATAAACATATATGCCAGATTTAGTTCTGTCATAGAATCAATGGTTTTCTGGGACCAGACTCCCAAAAGAAAACCAGTTAACCACTTTTACAGAGAAATACTGGTATTTTCTGTTAAAAACAAAATTTAAAACTATTGTATTCCTCAATCATAGTAGCAAATCAGTAAGTGAAATCCTTTACACAGTCAGAGATCTATTTAACATACCCGGTGGCATTTTATAGTCAAACTTATCGCAACTTCAAGGAACCGACTTAAAATTATTTGTTCGCGAAATAATTTACTGCTTCGCAACTGAAATCCAACTCATACCGAACAAAAGTCACACATAAAATTCATTTTTTTTCTCATTTTGCCTTTATTCTATTACCAGTTTTAATATACAGCAACTCTACACTGTCCAACATTAGGCATCAAAAACATATCTAACAAATCTGAGACTTACTGAAATATTAAGAAAGACTTTTAAAAGGGGAAAAACACAGTTTTTGTGTCTAAAAGGCAAATCTAATTCATAATAAAGTCATTTTTTCCTAAATAGAATTAAATCAAAGCCACACTTTTGATCCAAATATACCTTATAGTGACCACCACCTCTAAGCTTCAACAAATGCAAGCATTATTCTCAAAATCTAACAACATTTTTATACCAAATAAGCAAATGCATAACAAAAAATGCACTCCCATGTATAGTTTTACAACAATCCTACCTTAAAAAGTGACTATTTCTATACTTTTCATGGGAAATATCATAAAGTGCAGGTCTCAACAAAGCTACAACACCATCTCCCATTCTGAAGATAGTGAATAAGGCTATTTTCAACATTATCTTAATTCAGAGGCCCCTTTATTAACAATTTACAACCAGGCTCCTTCTAACTGCTGCAAAGGTGTGTAGAAATTCTTTAGATTTGTCAATATTCACAAAATTAACAAATTGTATACAAAATCAGTTTCAAACAAGGCGCACAATAGATCACATACATCCAGAGTCTTGCTGCCTTAAGCCTCACATATTATTTTTAGTTATATTTAAACATTGTATAAAATGAAGAAATAAATAATTCTAAAAACTAAAATCCATGTTTTGTTTGTTTTTGTCAAAATCTGAACTCACAGCCCTTCTTCAAGTGTAAGCAGTTAGTGACAGTTCAGCCACACTAAAAACACTATAAACAGATTATAAACATTCATAACAAAAAAAAAATCAGGAAAAATAGAGTATTCCAGTTTGTGTTATAAAACTTGACCACTGAAGACTTACACACAGGCATGACATTTTAAACAAGTAATTTTTTGGCTTGGCCTTAAATGCTCCTATTCAGAGTTATTTCTGTATCCCCACCCCATGTAAAAGATACAAAAAAAAGACATTTTCTGGCTATTATTTGAACAAATTTTCACTACCTGCAAGATCAAATTCCTGAATTTTACATTAAAAGCAGCTATAAACATATTTATTCATGGAAACACAGTCTATTTAATATCATTCTGCACTTTAAATACACAGCCATGACTTTTGTGGAAACCAAGACATGGTGAAAATCCAAAAGAAAATGACATTTTGATGCATTTGGAGTGGAAATCATTCATTTCATGAGACTGTTTTTCACTAAATTCTTCCAGTTGTCATATAAAATGTGTTTCTATGCATGAAAATAAACAATACACCTTGACTGGACACTGCTATTTACTCAGGGGCTTGTTTTTGCCCTGCAATGCCTCTAGGATGTCACTCCTCATAGGTAATCCTATATCAAAATCCCATGAAATAAAGAATTATCAGATCCAAATGCTTTAAAAATAGTCAATATGCATGAAATGATTAAATTATTATGTAATTCAATTGCTCTGATTGTATAATAAAGCATATTTCATCAAATGATTTTTCTGTTTAATTTCCTTTGTTGAAAGGGAGACAACTCATGTTCCCTAAATTACTCTAATTTGCTATAACTTACAATTTTGTAGGTATAAATATAATAAACATATTTCTGCTATAATTATTTTCAAAAAATCTCAAGCTGGTGCTACAGTTTTGAAAGCAAAAGTGTCAAGCAGACAATATTTAAGGCCCCATGTTAAACAATTTCTAATAAACATATATGCCAGATTTAGTTCTGTCATAGAATCAATGGTTTTCTGGGACCAGACTCCCAAAAGAAAACCAGTTAACCACTTTTACAGAGAAATACTGCTATTTTCTGTTAAAAACAAAATTTAAAACTATTGTATTCCTCAATCATAGTAGCAAATCAGTAAGTGAAATCCTTTACACAGTCAGAGATCTATTTAACATACCCGGTGGCATTTTATAGTCAAACTTATCGCAACTTCCAGGAACCGACTTAAAATTATTTGTTCGCGAAATAATTTACTGCTTCGCAACTGAAATCCAACTCATACCGAACAAAAGTCACACATAAAATTCATTTTTTTCTCATTTTGCCTTTATTCTATTACCAGTTTTAATATACAGCCACTCTACACTGTCCAACATTAGGCATCAAAAACATATCTAACAAATCTGAGACTTACTGAAATATTAAGAAAGACTTTTAAAAGGGGAAAAACACAGTTTTTGTGTCTAAAAGGCAAATCTAATTCATAATAAAGTCATTTTTTCCTAACCAGAATTAAATCAAAGCCACACTTTTGATCCAAATATACCTTATAGTGACCACCACCTCTAAGCTTCAACAAATGCAAGCATTATTCTCAAAATCTAACAACATTTTTATACCAAATAAGCAAATGCATAACAAAAAATGCACTCCCATGTATAGTTTTACAACAATCCTACCTTAAAAAGTGACTATTTCTATACTTTTCATGGGAAATATCATAAAGTGCAGGTCTCAACAAAGCTACAACACCATCTCCCATTCTGAAGATAGTGAATAAGGCTATTTTCAACATTATCTTAATTCAGAGGCCCCTTTATTAACAATTTACAACCAGGCTCCTTCTAACTGCTGCAAAGGTGTGTAGAAATTCTTTAGATTTGTCAATATTCACAAAATTAACAAATTGTATACAAAATCAGTTTCAAACAAGGCGCTCAATAGATCACATACATCCAGAGTCTTGCTGCCTTTAGCCTCACACATTATTTTTAGTTATATTTAAACATTGTATAAAATGAAGAAATAAATAATTCTAAAAACTAAAATCCATGTTTTGTTTGTTTTTGTCAAAATCTGAACTCACAGCCCTTCTTCAAGTGTAAGCAGTTAGTGACAGTTCAGCCACACTAAAAACACTATAAACAGATTATAAACATTCATAACAAAAAAAATCAGGAAAAATAGAGTATTCCAGTTTGTGTTATAAAACTTGACCACTGAAGACTTACACACAGGCATGACATTTTAAACAAGTAATTTTTTGGCTTGGCCTTAAATGCTCCTATTCAGAGTTATTTCTGTATCCCCACCCCATGTAAAAGATAAAAAAAAAGACATTTTCTGGCTATTATTTGAACAAATTTTCACTACCTGCAAGATCAAATTCCTGAATTTTACATTAAAAGCAGCTATAAACATATTTATTCATGGAAACACAGTCTATTTAATATCATTCTGCACTTTAAATACACAGCCATGACTTTTGTGGAAACCAAGACATGGTGAAAATCCAAAAGAAAATGACATTTTGATGCATTTGGAGTGGAAATCATTCATTTCATGAGACTGTTTTTCACTAAATTCTTCCAGTTGTCATATAAAATGTGTTTTTATGCATGAAAATAAACAATACACCTTGACTGGACACTGCTATTTACTCAGGGGTTTGTTTTTGCCCTGCAATGCCTCTAGGATGTCACTCCTCATAGGTAATCCTATATCAAAATCCCATGAAATAAAGAATTATCAGATCCAAATGCTTTTAAAAATAGTCAATATGCATGAAATGATTAAATTATTATGTAATTCAATTGCTCTGATTGTATAATAAAGCATATTTCATCAAATGATTTTTCTGTTTAATTTCCTTTGTTGAAAGGGAGACAACTCATGTTCCCTAAATTACTCTAATTTGCTATAACTTACAATTTTGTAGGTATAAATATAATAAACATATTTCTGCTATAATTATTTTCAAAAAATCTCAAGCTGGTGCTACAGTTTTGAAAGCAAAAGTGTCAAGCAGACAATATTTAAGGCCCCATGTTAAACAATTTCTAATAAACATATATGTCAGATTTAGTTCTGTCATAGAATCAATGGTTTTCTGGGACCAGACTCCCAAAAGAAAACCAGTTAACCACTTTTACAGAGAAATACTGCTATTTTCTGTTAAAAACAAAATTTAAAACTATTGTATTCCTCAATCATAGTAGCAAATCAGTAAGTGAAATCCTTTACACAGTCAGAGATCTATTTAACATACCCGGTGGCATTTTATAGTCAAACTTATCGCAACTTCCAGGAACCGACTTAAAATTATTTGTTCGCGAAATAATTTACTGCTTCGCAACTGAAATCCAACTCATACCGAACAAAAGTCACACATAAAATTCATTTTTTTCTCATTTTGCCTTTATTCTATTACCAGTTTTAATATACAGCCACTCTACACTGTCCAACATTAGGCATCAAAAACATATCTAACAAATCTGAGACTTACTGAAATATTAAGAAAGACTTTTAAAAGGGGAAAAACACAGTTTTTGTGTCTAAAAGGCAAATCTAATTCATAATAAAGTCATTTTTTCCTAACCAGAATTAAATCAAAGCCACACTTTTGATCCAAATATACCTTATAGTGACCACCACCTCTAAGCTTCAACAAATGCAAGCATTATTCTCAAAATCTAACAACATTTTTATACCAAATAAGCAAATGCATAACAAAAAATGCACTCCCATGTATAGTTTTACAACAATCCTACCTTAAAAAGTGACTATTTCTATACTTTTCATGGGAAATATCATAAAGTGCAGGTCTCAACAAAGCTACAACACCATCTCCCATTCTGAAGATAGTGAATAAGGCTATTTTCAACATTATCTTAATTCAGAGGCCCCTTTATTAACAATTTACAACCAGGCTCCTTCTAACTGCTGCAAAGGTGTGTAGAAATTCTTTAGATTTGTCAATATTCACAAAATTACCAAATTGTATACAAAATCAGTTTCAAACAAGGCGCTCAATAGATCACATACATCCAGAGTCTTGCTGCCTTTAGCCTCACATATTATTTTTAGTTATATTTAAACATTGTATAAAATGAAGAAATAAATAATTCTAAAAACTAAAATCCATGTTTTGTTTGTTTTTGTCAAAATCTGAACTCACAGCCCTTCTTCAAGTGTAAGCAGTTAGTGACAGTTCAGCCACACCAAAAACACTATAAACAGATTATAAACATTCATAACAAAAAAATCAGGAAAAATAGAGTATTCCAGTTTGTGTTATAAAACTTGACCACTGAAGACTTACACACAGGCATGACATTTTAAACAAGTATTTTTTTGGCTTGGCCTTAAATGCTCCTATTCAGAGTTATTTCTGTATCCCCACCCCATGTAAAAGATACAAAAAAAAAGACATTTTCTGGCTATTATTTGAACAAATTTTCACTACCTGCAAGATCAAATTCCTGAATTTTACATTAAAAGCAGCTATAAACATATTTATTCATGGAAACACAGTCTATTTAATATCATTCTGCACTTTAAATACACAGCCATGACTTTTGTGGAAACCAAGACATGGTGAAAATCCAAAAGAAAATGACATTTTGATGCATTTGGAGTGGAAATCATTCATTTCATGAGACTGTTTTTCACTAAATTCTTCCAGTTGTCATATAAAATGTGTTTTTATGCATGAAAATAAACATTACACCTTGACTGGACACTGCTATTTACTCAGGGGTTTGTTTTTGCCCTGCAATGCCTCTAGGATGTCACTCCTCATAGGTAATCCTATATCAAAATCCCATGAAATAAAGAATTATCAGATCCAAATGCTTTTAAAAATAGTCAATATGCATGAAATGATTAAATTATTATGTAATTCAATTGCTCTGATTGTATAATAAAGCATATTTCATCAAATGATTTTTCTGTTTAATTTCCTTTGTTGAAAGGGAGACAACTCATGTTCCCTAAATTACTCTAATTTGCTATAACTTACAATTTTGTAGGTATAAATATAATAAACATATTTCTGCTATAATTATTTTCAAAAAATCTCAAGCTGGTGCTACAGTTTTGAAAGCAAAAGTGTCAAGCAGACAATATTTAAGGCCCCATGTTAAACAATTTCTAATAAACATATATGTCAGATTTAGTTCTGTCATAGAATCAATGGTTTTCTGGGACCAGACTCCCAAAAGAAAACCAGTTAACCACTTTTACAGAGAAATACTGCTATTTTCTGTTAAAAACAAAATTTAAAACTATTGTATTCCTCAATCATAGTAGCAAATCAGTAAGTGAAATCCTTTACACAGTCAGAGATCTATTTAACATACCCGGTGGCATTTTATAGTCAAACTTATCGCAACTTCCAGGAACCGACTTAAAATTATTTGTTCGCGAAATAATTTACTGCTTCGCAACTGAAATCCAACTCATACCGAACAAAAGTCACACATAAAATTCATTTTTTTCTCATTTTGCCTTTATTCTATTACCAGTTTTAATATACAGCCACTCTACACTGTCCAACATTAGGCATCAAAAACATATCTAACAAATCTGAGACTTACTGAAATATTAAGAAAGACTTTTAAAAGGGGAAAAACACAGTTTTTGTGTCTAAAAGGCAAATCTAATTCATAATAAAGTCATTTTTTCCTAACCAGAATTAAATCAAAGCCACACTTTTGATCCAAATATACCTTATAGTGACCACCACCTCTAAGCTTCAACAAATGCAAGCATTATTCTCAAAATCTAACAACATTTTTATACCAAATAAGCAAATGCATAACAAAAAATGCACTCCCATGTATAGTTTTACAACAATCCTACCTTAAAAAGTGACTATTTCTATACTTTTCATGGGAAATATCATAAAGTGCAGGTCTCAACAAAGCTACAACACCATCTCCCATTCTGAAGATAGTGAATAAGGCTATTTTCAACATTATCTTAATTCAGAGGCCCCTTTATTAACAATTTACAACCAGGCTCCTTCTAACTGCTGCAAAGGTGTGTAGAAATTCTTTAGATTTGTCAATATTCACAAAATTAACAAATTGTATACAAAATCAGTTTCAAACAAGGCGCTCAATAGATCACATACATCCAGAGTCTTGCTGCCTTTAGGTCAGCGTACACTATTGCGTTTCCCTATATGTTCTATATAGAGTCTTGGGAGTCTCCTTGATTTATTTATTCTTAGACAATATCAGGCATGGTCTTCTGATAAAGTTTGAATATAAATCTACATAAAAACATAGATTCCATACCACCATGACCGTAGGTTTCTACCTCAAATTTCACTATGAAGACTACCACCCTTGCCTATTGACTAAATTTACTTGTAGCTAACCTGTTTATAGGCATTATTTTAAAGTAATTTTTTTCTTATCCAAAATGTTTTGGATAATGATTTTTGGTTCCAACAGCTGCAGAAATACACAATTTCTGTTTTTTAGAAGGAGTTTTATTTTTTCTTTACCTATATTGGCCAATCAGCTAATGTTTCTATAGAGTCTTACGGGTTTCCCCTAACTTTTTTTTTAACCAACCGGGAAGCAGCTTTTATTTAATGTACGCTGATCTTAAGCCTCACATATTATTTTTAGTTATATTTAAACATTGTATAAAATGAAGAAATAAATAATTCTAAAGACTAAAATCCATGTTTTGTTTGTTTTTGTCAAAATCTGAACTCACAGCCCTTCTTCAAGTGTAAGCAGTTAGTGACAGTTCAGCCACACTAAAACACTATAAACAGATTATAAACATTCATAACAAAAAAAATCAGGAAAAATAGAGTATTCCAGTTTGTGTTATAAAACTTGACCACTGAAGACTTACACACAGGCATGACATTTTAAACAAGTAATTTTTTGGCTTGGCCTTAAATGCTCCTATTCAGAGTTATTTCTGTATCCCCACCCCATGTAAAAGATACAAAAAAAAGACATTTTCTGGCTATTATTTGAACAAATTTTCACTACCTGCAAGATCAAATTCCTGAATTTTACATTAAAAGCAGCTATAAACATATTTATTCATGGAAACACAGTCTATTTAATATCATTCTGCACTTTAAATACACAGCCATGACTTTTGTGGAAACCAAGACATGGTGAAAATCCAAAAGAAAATGACATTTTGATGCATTTGGAGTGGAAATCATTCATTTCATGAGACTGTTTTTCACTAAATTCTTCCAGTTGTCGTATAAAATGTGTTTTTATGCATGAAAATAAACAATACACCTTGACTGGACACTGCTATTTACTCAGGGGCTTGTTTTTGCCCTGCAATGCCTCTAGGATGTCACTCCTCATAGGTAATCCTATATCAAAATCCCATGAAATAAAGAATTATCAGATCCAAATGCTTTAAAAATAGTCAATATGCATGAAATGATTAAATTATTATGTAATTCAATTGCTCTGATTGTATAATAAAGCATATTTCATCAAATGATTTTTCTGTTTAATTTCCTTTGTTGAAAGGGAGACAACTCATGTTCCCTAAATTACTCTAATTTGCTATAACTTACAATTTTGTAGGTATAAATATAATAAACATATTTCTGCTATAATTATTTTCAAAAAATCTCAAGCTGGTGCTACAGTTTTGAAAGCAAAAGTGTCAAGCAGACAATATTTAAGGCCCCATGTTAAACAATTTCTAATAAACATATATGCCAGATTTAGTTCTGTCATAGAATCAATGGTTTTCTGGGACCAGACTCCCAAAAGAAAACCAGTTAACCACTTTTACAGAGAAATACTGCTATTTTCTGTTAAAAACAAAATTTAAAACTATTGTATTCCTCAATCATAGTAGCAAATCAGTAAGTGAAATCCTTTACACAGTCAGAGATCTATTTAACATACCCGGTGGCATTTTATAGTCAAACTTATCGCAACTTCCAGGAACCGACTTAAAATTATTTGTTCGCGAAATAATTTACTGCTTCGCAATTGAAATCCAACTCATACCGAACAAAAGTCACACATAAAATTCATTTTTTTCTCATTTTGCCTTTATTCTATTACCAGTTTTAATATACAGCCACTCTACACTGTCCAACATTAGGCATCAAAAACATATCTAACAAATCTGAGACTTACTGAAATATTAAGAAAGACTTTTAAAAGGGGAAAAACACAGTTTTTGTGTCTAAAAGGCAAATCTAATTCATAATAAAGTCATTTTTTCCTAACCAGAATTAAATCAAAGCCACACTTTTGATCCAAATATACCTTATAGTGACCACCACCTCTAAGCTTCAACAAATGCAAGCATTATTCTCAAAATCTAACAACATTTTTATACCAAATAAGCAAATGCATAACAAAAAATGCACTCCCATGTATAGTTTTACAACAATCCTACCTTAAAAAGTGACTCTATACTTTTCATGGGAAATATCATAAAGTGCAGGTCTCAACAAAGCTACAACACCATCTCCCATTCTGAAGATAGTGAATAAGGCTATTTTCAACATTATCTTAATTCAGAGGCCCCTTTATTAACAATTTACAACCAGGCTCCTTCTAACTGCTGCAAAGGTGTGTAGAAATTCTTTAGATTTGTCAATATTCACAAAATTAACAAATTGTATACAAAATCAGTTTCAAACAAGGCGCTCAATAGATCACATACATCCAGAGTCTTGCTGCCTTTAAGCCTCACATATTATTTTTAGTTATATTTAAACATTGTATAAAATGAAGAAATAAATAATTCTAAAAACTAAAATCCATGTTTTGTTTGTTTTTGTCAAAATCTGAACTCACAGCCCTTCTTCAAGTGTAAGCAGTTAGTGACAGTTCAGCCACACTAAAAACACTATAAACAGATTATAAACATTCATAACAAAAAAAATCAGGAAAAATAGAGTATTCCAGTTTGTGTTATAAAACTTGACCACTGAAGACTTACACACAGGCATGACATTTTAAACAAGTAATTTTTTGGCTTGGCCTTAAATGCTCCTATTCAGAGTTATTTCTGTATCCCCACCCCATGTAAAAGATACAAAAAAAAGACATTTTCTGGCTATTATTTGAACAAATTTTCACTACCTGCAAGATCAAATTCCTGAATTTTACATTAAAAGCAGCTATAAACATATTTATTCATGGAAACACAGTCTATTTAATATCATTCTGCACTTTAAATACACAGCCATGACTTTTGTGGAAACCAAGACATGGTGAAAATCCAAAAGAAAATGACATTTTGATGCATTTGGAGTGGAAATCATTCATTTCATGAGACTGTTTTTCACTAAATTCTTCCAGTTGTCGTATAAAATGTGTTTTTATGCATGAAAATAAACAATACACCTTGACTGGACACTGCTATTTACTCAGGGGCTTGTTTTTGCCCTGCAATGCCTCTAGGATGTCACTCCTCATAGGTAATCCTATATCAAAATCCCATGAAATAAAGAATTATCAGATCCAAATGCTTTAAAAATAGTCAATATGCATGAAATGATTAAATTATTATGTAATTCAATTGCTCTGATTGTATAATAAAGCATATTTCATCAAATGATTTTTCTGTTTAATTTCCTTTGTTGAAAGGGAGACAACTCATGTTCCCTAAATTACTCTAATTTGCTATAACTTACAATTTTGTAGGTATAAATATAATAAACATATTTCTGCTATAATTATTTTCAAAAAATCTCAAGCTGGTGCTACAGTTTTGAAAGCAAAAGTGTCAAGCAGACAATATTTAAGGCCCCATGTTAAACAATTTCTAATAAACATATATGCCAGATTTAGTTCTGTCATAGAATCAATGGTTTTCTGGGACCAGACTCCCAAAAGAAAACCAGTTAACCACTTTTACAGAGAAATACTGCTATTTTCTGTTAAAAACAAAATTTAAAACTATTGTATTCCTCAATCATAGTAGCAAATCAGTAAGTGAAATCCTTTACACAGTCAGAGATCTATTTAACATACCCGGTGGCATTTTATAGTCAAACTTATCGCAACTTCCAGGAACCGACTTAAAATTATTTGTTCGCGAAATAATTTACTGCTTCGCAATTGAAATCCAACTCATACCGAACAAAAGTCACACATAAAATTCATTTTTTTCTCATTTTGCCTTTATTCTATTACCAGTTTTAATATACAGCCACTCTACACTGTCCAACATTAGGCATCAAAAACATATCTAACAAATCTGAGACTTACTGAAATATTAAGAAAGACTTTTAAAAGGGGAAAAACACAGTTTTTGTGTCTAAAAGGCAAATCTAATTCATAATAAAGTCATTTTTTCATAACCAGAATTAAATCAAAGCCACACTTTTGATCCAAATATACCTTATAGTGACCACCACCTCTAAGCTTCAACAAATGCAAGCATTATTCTCAAAATCTAACAACATTTTTATACCAAATAAGCAAATGCATAACAAAAAATGCACTCCCATGTATAGTTTTACAACAATCCTACCTTAAAAAGTGACTCTATACTTTTCATGGGAAATATCATAAAGTGCAGGTCTCAACAAAGCTACAACACCATCTCCCATTCTGAAGATAGTGAATAAGGCTATTTTCAACATTATCTTAATTCAGAGGCCCCTTTATTAACAATTTACAACCAGGCTCCTTCTAACTGCTGCAAAGGTGTGTAGAAATTCTTTAGATTTGTCAATATTCACAAAATTAACAAATTGTATACAAAATCAGTTTCAAACAAGGCGCTCAATAGATCACATACATCCAGAGTCTTGCTGCCTTTAGCCTCACATATTATTTTTAGTTATATTTAAACATTGTATAAAATGAAGAAATAAATAATTCTAAAAACTAAAATCCATGTTTTGTTTGTTTTTGTCAAAATCTGAACTCACAGCCCTTCTTCAAGTGTAAGCAGTTAGTGACAGTTCAGCCACACTAAAAACACTATAAACAGATTATAAACATTCATAACAAAAAAAATCAGGAAAAATAGAGTATTCCAGTTTGTGTTATAAAACTTGACCACTGAAGACTTACACACAGGCATGACATTTTAAACAAGTAATTTTTTGGCTTGGCCTTAAATGCTCCTATTCAGAGTTATTTCTGTATCCCCACCCCATGTAAAAGATACAAAAAAAAGACATTTTCTGGCTATTATTTGAACAAATTTTCACTACCTGCAAGATCAAATTCCTGAATTTTACATTAAAAGCAGCTATAAACATATTTATTCATGGAAACACAGTCTATTTAATATCATTCTGCACTTTAAATACACAGCCATGACTTTTGTGGAAACCAAGACATGGTGAAAATCCAAAAGAAAATGACATTTTGATGCATTTGGAGTGGAAATCATTCATTTCATGAGACTGTTTTTCACTAAATTCTTCCAGTTGTCGTATAAAATGTGTTTTTATGCATGAAAATAAACAATACACCTTGACACCTATAATTATTTTCAAAAAATCTCAAGCTGGTGCTTCAGTTTTGAAAGCAAAAGTGTCAAGCAGACAATATTTAAGGTCCCATGTTAAACAATTTCTAATAAACATATATGCCAGATTTAGTTCTGTCATAGAATCAATGGTTTTCTGGGACCAGACTCCCAAAAGAAAACCAGTTAACCACTTTTACAGAGAAATACTGCTATTTTCTGTTAAAAACAAAATTTAAAACTATTGTATTCCTCAATCATAGTAGCAAATCAGTAAGTGAAATCCTTTACACAGTCAGAGATCTATTTAACATACCCGGTGGCATTTTATAGTCAAACTTATCGCAACTTCCAGGAACCGACTTAAAATTATTTGTTCGCGAAATAATTTACTGCTTCGCAATTGAAATCCAACTCATACCGAACAAAAGTCACACATAAAATTCATTTTTTTCTCATTTTGCCTTTATTCTATTACCAGTTTTAATATACAGCCACTCTACACTGTCCAACATTAGGCATCAAAAACATATCTAACAAATCTGAGACTTACTGAAATATTAAGAAAGACTTTTAAAAGGGGAAAAACACAGTTTTTGTGTCTAAAAGGCAAATCTAATTCATAATAAAGTCATTTTTTCATAACCAGAATTAAATCAAAGCCACACTTTTGATCCAAATATACCTTATAGTGACCACCACCTCTAAGCTTCAACAAATGCAAGCATTATTCTCAAAATCTAACAACATTTTTATACCAAATAAGCAAATGCATAACAAAAAATGCACTCCCATGTATAGTTTTACAACAATCCTACCTTAAAAAGTGACTCTATACTTTTCATGGGAAATATCATAAAGTGCAGGTCTCAACAAAGCTACAACACCATCTCCCATTCTGAAGATAGTGAATAAGGCTATTTTCAACATTATCTTAATTCAGAGGCCCCTTTATTAACAATTTACAACCAGGCTCCTTCTAACTGCTGCAAAGGTGTGTAGAAATTCTTTAGATTTGTCAATATTCACAAAATTAACAAATTGTATACAAAATCAGTTTCAAACAAGGCGCTCAATAGATCACATACATCCAGAGTCTTGCTGCCTTTAGCCTCACATATTATTTTTAGTTATATTTAAACATTGTATAAAATGAAGAAATAAATAATTCTAAAAACTAAAATCCATGTTTTGTTTGTTTTTGTCAAAATCTGAACTCACAGCCCTTCTTCAAGTGTAAGCAGTTAGTGACAGTTCAGCCACACTAAAAACACTATAAACAGATTATAAACATTCATAACAAAAAAATCAGGAAAAATAGAGTATTCCAGTTTGTGTTATAAAACTTGACCACTGAAGACTTACACACAGGCATGACATTTTAAACAAGTAATTTTTTGGCTTGGCCTTAAATGCTCCTATTCAGAGTTATTTCTGTATCCCCACCCCATGTAAAAGATACAAAAAAAAGACATTTTCTGGCTATTATTTGAACAAATTTTCACTACCTGCAAGATCAAATTCCTGAATTTTACATTAAAAGCAGCTATAAACATATTTATTCATGGAAACACAGTCTATTTAATATCATTCTGCACTTTAAATACACAGCCATGACTTTTGTGGAAACCAAGACATGGTGAAAATCCAAAAGAAAATGACATTTTGATGCATTTGGAGTGGAAATCATTCATTTCATGAGACTGTTTTTCACTAAATTCTTCCAGTTGTCGTATAAAATGTGTTTTTATGCATGAAAATAAACAATACACCTTGACTGGACACTGCTATTTACTCAGGGGCTTGTTTTTGCCCTGCAATGCCTCTAGGATGTCACTCCTCATAGGTAATCCTATATCAAAATCCCATGAAATAAAGAATTATCAGATCCAAATGCTTTAAAAATAGTCAATATGCATGAAATGATTAAATTATTATGTAATTCAATTGCTCTGATTGTATAATAAAGCATATTTCATCAAATGATTTTTCTGTTTAATTTCCTTTGTTGAAAGGGAGACAACTCATGTTCCCTAAATTACTCTAATTTGCTATAACTTACAATTTTGTAGGTATAAATATAATAAACATATTTCTGCTATAATTATTTTCAAAAAATCTCAAGCTGGTGCTTCAGTTTTGAAAGCAAAAGTGTCAAGCAGACAATATTTAAGGTCCCATGTTAAACAATTTCTAATAAACATATATGCCAGATTTAGTTCTGTCATAGAATCAATGGTTTTCTGGGACCAGACTCCCAAAAGAAAACCAGTTAACCACTTTTACAGAGAAATACTGCTATTTTCTGTTAAAAACAAAATTTAAAACTATTGTATTCCTCAATCATAGTAGCAAATCAGTAAGTGAAATCCTTTACACAGTCAGAGATCTATTTAACATACCCGGTGGCATTTTATAGTCAAACTTATCGCAACTTCCAGGAACCGACTTAAAATTATTTGTTCGCGAAATAATTTACTGCTTCGCAATTGAAATCCAACTCATACCGAACAAAAGTCACACATAAAATTCATTTTTTTCTCATTTTGCCTTTATTCTATTACCAGTTTTAATATACAGCCACTCTACACTGTCCAACATTAGGCATCAAAAACATATCTAACAAATCTGAGACTTACTGAAATATTAAGAAAGACTTTTAAAAGGGGAAAAACACAGTTTTTGTGTCTAAAAGGCAAATCTAATTCATAATAAAGTCATTTTTTCATAACCAGAATTAAATCAAAGCCACACTTTTGATCCAAATATACCTTATAGTGACCACCACCTCTAAGCTTCAACAAATGCAAGCATTATTCTCAAAATCTAACAACATTTTTATACCAAATAAGCAAATGCATAACAAAAAATGCACTCCCATGTATAGTTTTACAACAATCCTACCTTTAAAAGTGACTCTATACTTTTCATGGGAAATATCATAAAGTGCAGGTCTCAACAAAGCTACAACACCATCTCCCATTCTGAAGATAGTGAATAAGGCTATTTTCAACATTATCTTAATTCAGAGGCCCCTT
This sequence comes from Corbicula japonica, assembly GCA_038501625.1. Lineage (NCBI taxonomy): Eukaryota > Metazoa > Mollusca > Bivalvia > Venerida > Cyrenidae > Corbicula > Corbicula japonica. The sequence continues at coordinate 100,288 of JAZAYU010000743.1, read as the reverse complement.
TATTAACAATTTACAACCAGGCTCCTTCTAACTGCTGCAAAGGTGTGTAGAAATTCTTTAGATTTGTCAATATTCACAAAATTAACAAATTGTATACAAAATCAGTTTCAAACAAGGCGCTCAATAGATCACATACATCCAGAGTCTTGCTGCCTTTAGCCTCACATATTATTTTTAGTTATATTTAAACATTGTATAAAATGAAGAAATAAATAATTCTAAAAACTAAAATCCATGTTTTGTTTGTTTTTGTCAAAATCTGAACTCACAGCCCTTCTTCAAGTGTAAGCAGTTAGTGACAGTTCAGCCACACTAAAAACACTATAAACAGATTATAAACATTCATAACAAAAAAAATCAGGAAAAATAGAGTCTTCCAGTTTGTGTTATAAAACTTGACCACTGAAGACTTACACACAGGCATGACATTTTAAACAAGTAATTTTTTGGCTTGGCCTTAAATGCTCCTATTCAGAGTTATTTCTGTATCCCCACCCCATGTAAAAGATACAAAAAAAAGACATTTTCTGGCTATTATTTGAACAAATTTTCACTACCTGCAAGATCAAATTCCTGAATTTTACATTAAAAGCAGCTATAAACATATTTATTCATGGAAACACAGTCTATTTAATATCATTCTGCACTTTAAATACACAGCCATGACTTTTGTGGAAACCAAGACATGGTGAAAATCCAAAAGAAAATGACATTTTGATGCATTTGGAGTGGAAATCATTCATTTCATGAGACTGTTTTTCACTAAATTCTTCCAGTTGTCGTATAAAATGTGTTTTTATGCATGAAAATAAACAATACACCTTGACTGGACACTGCTATTTACTCAGGGGCTTGTTTTTGCCCTGCAATGCCTCTAGGATGTCACTCCTCATAGGTAATCCTATATCAAAATCCCATGAAATAAAGAATTATCAGATCCAAATGCTTTAAAAATAGTCAATATGCATGAAATGATTAAATTATTATGTAATTCAATTGCTCTGATTGTATAATAAAGCATATTTCATCAAATGATTTTTCTGTTTAATTTCCTTTGTTGAAAGGGAGACAACTCATGTTCCCTAAATTACTCTAATTTGCTATAACTTACAATTTTGTAGGTATAAATATAATAAACATATTTCTGCTATAATTATTTTCAAAAAATCTCAAGCTGGTGCTACAGTTTTGAAAGCAAAAGTGTCAAGCAGACAATATTTAAGGCCCCATGTTAAACAATTTCTAATAAACATATATGCCAGATTTAGTTCTGTCATAGAATCAATGGTTTTCTGGGACCAGACTCCCAAAAGAAAACCAGTTAACCACTTTTACAGAGAAATACTGCTATTTTCTGTTAAAAACAAAATTTAAAACTATTGTATTCCTCAATCATAGTAGCAAATCAGTAAGTGAAATCCTTTACACAGTCAGAGATCTATTTAACATACCCGGTGGCATTTTATAGTCAAACTTATCGCAACTTCCAGGAACCGACTTAAAATTATTTGTTCGCGAAATAATTTACTGCTTCGCAATTGAAATCCAACTCATACCGAACAAAAGTCACACATAAAATTCATTTTTTTCTCATTTTGCCTTTATTCTATTACCAGTTTTAATATACAGCCACTCTACACTGTCCAACATTAGGCATCAAAAACATATCTAACAAATCTGAGACTTACTGAAATATTAAGAAAGACTTTTAAAAGGGGAAAAACACAGTTTTTGTGTCTAAAAGGCAAATCTAATTCATAATAAAGTCATTTTTTCATAACCAGAATTAAATCAAAGCCACACTTTTGATCCAAATATACCTTATAGTGACCACCACCTCTAAGCTTCAACAAATGCAAGCATTATTCTCAAAATCTAACAACATTTTTATACCAAATAAGCAAATGCATAACAAAAAATGCACTCCCATGTATAGTTTTACAACAATCCTACCTTTAAAAGTGACTCTATACTTTTCATGGGAAATATCATAAAGTGCAGGTCTCAACAAAGCTACAACACCATCTCCCATTCTGAAGATAGTGAATAAGGCTATTTTCAACATTATCTTAATTCAGAGGCCCCTTTATTAACAATTTACAACCAGGCTCCTTCTAACTGCTGCAAAGGTGTGTAGAAATTCTTTAGATTTGTCAATATTCACAAAATTAACAAATTGTATACAAAATCAGTTTCAAACAAGGCGCTCAATAGATCACATACATCCAGAGTCTTGCTGCCTTTAGCCTCACATATTATTTTTAGTTATATTTAAACATTGTATAAAATGAAGAAATAAATAATTCTAAAAACTAAAATCCATGTTTTGTTTGTTTTTGTCAAAATCTGAACTCACAGCCCTTCTTCAAGTGTAAGCAGTTAGTGACAGTTCAGCCACACTAAAAACACTATAAACAGATTATAAACATTCATAACAAAAAAAATCAGGAAAAATAGAGTATTCCAGTTTGTGTTATAAAACTTGACCACTGAAGACTTACACACAGGCATGACATTTTAAACAAGTAATTTTTTGGCTTGGCCTTAAATGCTCCTATTCAGAGTTATTTCTGTATCCCCACCCCATGTAAAAGATACAAAAAAAGACATTTTCTGGCTATTATTTGAACAAATTTTCACTACCTGCAAGATCAAATTCCTGAATTTTACATTAAAAGCAGCTATAAACATATTTATTCATGGAAACACAGTCTATTTAATATCATTCTGCACTTTAAATACACAGCCATGACTTTTGTGGAAACCAAGACATGGTGAAAATCCAAAAGAAAATGACATTTTGATGCATTTGGAGTGGAAATCATTCATTTCATGAGACTGTTTTTCACTAAATTCTTCCAGTTGTCGTATAAAATGTGTTTTTATGCATGAAAATAAACAATACACCTTGACTGGACACTGCTATTTACTCAGGGGCTTGTTTTTGCCCTGCAATGCCTCTAGGATGTCACTCCTCATAGGTAATCCTATATCAAAATCCCATGAAATAAAGAATTATCAGATCCAAATGCTTTAAAAATAGTCAATATGCATGAAATGATTAAATTATTATGTAATTCAATTGCTCTGATTGTATAATAAAGCATATTTCATCAAATGATTTTTCTGTTTAATTTCCTTTGTTGAAAGGGAGACAACTCATGTTCCCTAAATTACTCTAATTTGCTATAACTTACAATTTTGTAGGTATAAATATAATAAACATATTTCTGCTATAATTATTTTCAAAAAATCTCAAGCTGGTGCTACAGTTTTGAAAGCAAAAGTGTCAAGCAGACAATATTTAAGGCCCCATGTTAAACAATTTCTAATAAACATATATGCCAGATTTAGTTCTGTCATAGAATCAATGGTTTTCTGGGACCAGACTCCCAAAAGAAAACCAGTTAACCACTTTTACAGAGAAATACTGCTATTTTCTGTTAAAAACAAAATTTAAAACTATTGTATTCCTCAATCATAGTAGCAAATCAGTAAGTGAAATCCTTTACACAGTCAGAGATCTATTTAACATACCCGGTGGCATTTTATAGTCAAACTTATCGCAACTTCCAGGAACCGACTTAAAATTATTTGTTCGCGAAATAATTTACTGCTTCGCAATTGAAATCCAACTCATACCGAACAAAAGTCACACATAAAATTCATTTTTTTCTCATTTTGCCTTTATTCTATTACCAGTTTTAATATACAGCCACTCTACACTGTCCAACATTAGGCATCAAAAACATATCTAACAAATCTGAGACTTACTGAAATATTAAGAAAGACTTTTAAAAGGGGAAAAACACAGTTTTTGTGTCTAAAAGGCAAATCTAATTCATAATAAAGTCATTTTTTCATAACCAGAATTAAATCAAAGCCACACTTTTGATCCAAATATACCTTATAGTGACCACCACCTCTAAGCTTCAACAAATGCAAGCATTATTCTCAAAATCTAACAACATTTTTATACCAAATAAGCAAATGCATAACAAAAAATGCACTCCCATGTATAGTTTTACAACAATCCTACCTTAAAAAGTGACTTTATACTTTTCATGGGAAATATCATAAAGTGCAGGTCTCAACAAAGCTACAACACCATCTCCCATTCTGAAGATAGTGAATAAGGCTATTTTCAACATTATCTTAATTCAGAGGCCCCTTTATTAACAATTTACAACCAGGCTCCTTCTAACTGCTGCAAAGGTGTGTAGAAATTCTTTAGATTTGTCAATATTCACAAAATTAACAAATTGTATACAAAATCAGTTTCAAACAAGGCGCTCAATAGATCACATACATCCAGAGTCTTGCTGCCTTTAGGTCAGCGTACACTATTGCGTTTCCCTATATGTTCTATATAGAGTCTTGGGAGTCTCCTTGATTTGTTTATTCTTAGACAATATCAGGCATGGTCTTCTGATAAAGTTTGAATATAAATCTACATAAAAACATAGATTCCATACCACCATGACCGTAGGTTTCTACCTCAAATTTCACTATGAAGACTACCACCCTTGCCTATTGACTAAATTTACTTGTAGCTAACCTGTTTATAGGCATTATTTTAAAAGTAATTTTTTTCTTATCCAAAATGTTTTGGATAATGATTTTTGGTTCCAACAGCTGCAGAAATACACAATTTCTGTTTTTTAGAAGGAGTTTTATTTTTTTCTTTACCTATATTGGCCAATCAGCTAATGTTTCTATAGAGTCTTACGGGTTTCCCCTAACTTTTTTTTTTAACCAACCGGGAAGCAGCATTTATTTAGTGTACGCTGATCTAGATTCTAATTGAAACACTCAGACCTGTGAAACTAGTGAATGGCTTTCAAATATTTATTTCTCACACCATAAACTAAAATATTATTTAAGACTTAAAACACAAAACAACTGGAAACATACGAAAACCTGAAACAAAACAAAAATCATTTATTTACACCACTTCTCGTTGTATTCTTAGGATGCTCTCTGAAAACTCCATTAATCTAGAATATATATATATATTAACAACATAAAGGCAAGGTGGGCGGGTACCGACATATTGACCGCTGAATAATAACGCCTCGAATGGCGTACACAGATAACATCCACACTTAAATAGCCTAATCGCACGAAATATACGCACTTTTTCCCTCCATACTGACCAATACCGTGAAGTACGAATTATTCGAAACGAAAATAATTTCATTTACTCACTTTAACGTGAGTAAATTAATTATTTTCTTATCTCATAATACGTAACAAACGCAAACACAAACTAGGTTTAGGTCGTTGTATTCAGCGGCATTATCGAATTAAACAAAGAGAGACAATAAAAGCACAGTGTAGTTGCAAAACATTTCCATTTTATAAAACTGAACGCAATTTTGAAAAAAGTCTTCACAATCCTTTTGTGATAACATGTTTCCTTTCAATCCTTTGAAATGATTGTACATTTTAACAATTATAACAAAAATATTATACTTCTCTAAAAACTTCACCTCGCCTTTCTGTATCAACACGGAACTCTTGTGCCACTACATTAACCACTTGTTTGTTAACGCAAAAGTCTTCACCCAAGTGGCTCTCAGGATTTAATCGTCAGTCAGTTGTGGTAAAGTTGGAATTCAGTAACACCAGATTATGTATTATTGTGTAATCTATTTTGTCATTTGCCATAATACCATTTTAAGTATCTTTCATATATAATCACATTTCCTATATATCCTTTATTAGCATTACTATGGTAATTAAAGCATTGCCAAGGGAAGTAACTGCTACTGTACTTAAATTCAGGCTTAGGCCTATGTAACAATATGACTCATCAATAGTACTTTGACTCTGAATGCATTATTTTGTTTTAACTGTATTTTCTCATAACATGATGATATTTAAATAGTACTATCTGTGAAATTAAGTGTATTCAGTTAAATTCAGTAAACTTTAAGGGACTATTTCTTGTACCTGAGGAACTACTTTCCTTTGTTTCATAGAGTAAGGATACTGAATTTGCTTTGTTTTATATGCATACTTAAAATCTTTTGTTGTTTATATTTTCCATTGATTTATGCATCTTATGTGTTATAAAATGTTTTAATGTTATTTGTAATACAAATAGGTGAACAAATATGGTTTAATGGACAATTGTTTAATCCAGTTAACTTTTCTTATAGATAATACTATTTTAGTGCATTTTGATTGGTTGATAATTGATTACTCCAGTGGGAGATACCATTAGTGCTATTAAACCAGAATTTCTGTTGAATTTATCATTCTGGTCACAATTTCCTAAAATGTAAAAAATAAAACTCAGAGCTTGATCCTTAAGATCATAACTATTTAAAATGTAATTTCTAAATTCTAAAACTTAGATTAATAAGGGAAAATAGGGGAATATTTCTAAATTATTGTTTTATTTACAGTAAAGCAGAAAAGAAGCTTTAACGTTGGTATTTAATTAGTTAGATTGATTTAATTATAGACTTTTGGAACATTGGCTTTTTAGTAATTATATATAACTAAATAGACCACCTTTCAACAAAGACTTTGTCTTTGTTTCTGTGTTATAGATTGGGTTTTTAATCCCTTTTGGTTTTAAACTCCTGGCTATATCATTATATGGGAACTTATGGTTGTTAGACCCTGACTGGTAGACCTGTGAGCTATCCGTTGGTCAACTGTACTTCCTTGAACGCGTTTAAAAGTCTTCATTAAAATTCACACTTATTTTTTAGGCCAGAATCGCTCAATTTAAGTTTAAGGTTATTTTCTTTAAGACTTGGCTGGCACTTATATAATTTAAATACTTTGTATTATTTCATGTAATGTACATATGTTCATGATTTAGATATAGTTTTTGTTTTACATTACAATTCATCAAAACAGACAGTTGTTTCTATTCAATGTAGATTAGGTACAGCTTTTACATTAAAGAAAACTATTATCATTTACTGAGTTAAGTTTCCTGGCTGGGCTTATCAGTACATATTTTACAGCCAGTGGTGTCATCCTGACAACGCGTTTATGTCCTACGGGTTCAAAAACGTCCCGTATTATTTTAAAACCATTATTAAATTAAATTGACCTTACTTCAAAAACATTTAAATTCGAAATTACATAACTCTACGTAAGGTCACCCCAAAATTACGCAACGACCGTAACACCAAAAAGTAGCTTCACCACACAGTATACAAAGCAACTGAATATTCATAAAACACAAGAACTTCTTAATCGACACACAAACATCACCGAGAACAATGATTCAGAGACACAACAAAAATAACGAACACCATACTACAAAAATGTTTTCAGGGAACATATGAGTTACATAACACACAAATGAAAAACAGATTTCACAAACCAAACACCATACAATAAAAATGACGCCGGGGGACATTTTTCAGACACATCTAACACGACAAAATCTTTGCACAAAACATTTACATTAACAGCTCACTCACAAAACAGTTGACACCACGGTAAACACAACAAACACAACATTCTTGGCACCGTGGGCCACAGAACAACGGCAAAGGGGGCCGTGTTATCAAACACATACAACATACTTGGCACCGGGGGCCACAGAACAACGGCACCGGGGGCCGTGTTATCAAACACATACAACATACTTTGCACCGGGGGCCACAGAACAACGGCACCGGGGGCCGTGTTATCAAACACATACAACATACTTGCCACCGGGGGCCACACTACAACGGCACCGGGGCCGTGTTATCAAACATATACGACATTTTCAGACACATCCAACACGACAAAATCTTTGCACAAAACATTTACATTTACAGCTCACTCACAAAACAGTTGACACAAGGGGACACACAACAAACACAAACAACATACTTGGCACCGGGGGCCACAGAACAACGGCACCGGGGGCCGTGTTATCAAACACATACAACATACTTGGCATCGGGGGCCACAGAACAACGGCACCGGTGGCCGTGCATCAAACACATACAACATACTTGGCACCGGGGGCCAGAACAACGGCACCGGGGGCCGTGTTATCAAACACATACAATATATTTGGCACCGAGGGCCACACAACAACGGCACGGGGGCCGTGAGTCAAACCAATACAACAAATTTAACAATATATCACAATATTTACACTTTCATATGGAAATAAAAACAAAAATAGAATGCATGAAATCAGGAAATCCTTATTTTCCAGCAATACAACTATTCTACAACAACACTCTACTCGATAATATAAAATTCATACTTCTTTCTCAACGATAATATTCCAAAGAATAAAATTTTACTAAGTTACAGATCCAGATTCAAGGATACTGAAAGTCTATCTTGCAAAGTGTCTTTCACATAACCGTTTTTTGCACAAACACTTTTCCATCTGCCATGTCTCTGAAAAAGTCTCTCGCCAGTCTTATTATTAGCGCACACAGTAGCTCCTCCGGAACGAAAAGAATGTAAACCAAACTTATTCTTATCATAACCCAAAAGTGTCAACTTTTGCTTGAACAAATCGTTAATGGCTGAGTAAGACAGAGGCTAATTACACTCTCTAAACAAGCTTTCATTACGTTTTTTTTATAATGATCTAAATATGAATTCTGTAGAAATTTTCGCAATTTTGGCACGAACCAAATATCTTTCCAAGTCCAACCGGACATGAGAACTTCCCCGTTCTATCAATAACTACTCAGCTTTCTTCCCTTAAAACATCTGTTTTCGATTTGGAAATATAAATTTCACAATACGTTTCATAAAACTTAATGTCAGACCTTTTAATACCCAGTACTTCATTAATTCTGGAAAAAAAACAGCAAATGCTAAAATAAATATCGTCACATCTCTGAAATCTCCTAAGGAACTGTCTTCCAAAGCAAAAGTTAAAATAAAACGCTTAGCCATGTCACTAGTAAATGGTTCTTTCTTGCTAATAGGCTTAGCTTTCTTACGAATGCATCCAGAAAGACACATTTTCAACCAATCGTCTTCACACGGATTTTTAACATCTGCTATAATATGATTCCAGTTAATAGAATAAAATATCAAGTTTAACTTTGATTTACTAACACTTTTCTCTTTTATATTCTTCGATAAATACATAGCAACAGTTACCGGCGAAGCAGGCAAACTGCATAAACAGTTTGCTTTACACCACTGTTGAAAATGTGTGCACGTTAAATTATAATTACGAACTGTTGACTGTTCTCTTCCGGAAATCAAAACGTCCTTGACCTCGGAAAACTGTTCATCAGGAACTTCAGAGATGGCGTGGCAAACACTAGCAACTTCCTTCCATCTATCAGTATGAAAGACATCCTGTGTAAATATTAATATAAACCAATGTAAACAAAATAAACAAACAATACAATACAGTCAATCATTACAGGAGAGTTATTTTTCACTGTCACAATGTAATCTCACTACCAACACTTTACTGGTGACTTTGCAGTTCCAAATATAGTTTGTTTAAACTTTCCTTGCTCAAAAATATTTTCTGCTGTCTTGAACACTAAAACTTCATAAATAAACGGCTGTAAAGAAGCATTTTCCCTAAAAATCATCGGGAAAAAAAGACTAGAAGGCCAATACGGTGCGATCAGAGTACCTTTTCCTTTACAAATAAGTAAATGATTTAGAGCTTTAGGTGGGAGGCACGATCAAATTATTTTCAGAGCCCCAGTGAACAGAAAATGCGTCTACGACCTCAGTCGTCGGAGTCCAAAACAATGAATTGTATCGCAGAATTTGTGGTTATATTCAGTTGCAAAACGATCAACGGTATGGGGGCCGTATAACTTGTCGATAAACTGAAAAAATTCTCTATTGATACCATAATCATCATAATCGATCACCCGACTTAACTCGTCCGCTAAAACATTAGGTTCTCTCCGAATCCAGACAAGCTTAAAAGAAATTGCATTGTTTGCACATATTGTAAATATATTGAGCGCAATGTTCTGTAATAAGGGATTCATACTCCCCTTTTCAACAATGCTAACACAATTTTTACTGTCAGTGTGCCAAAGAACAGTTTTCCCCGACAGTTTTGACCGAAAACTATCCAATACAAAGTCAATAGCTAAAAGTTCTCGGTATGTTGAACTTTGCTGTTTTTCAAATTCAGAGAATAATTTTAGAGCAGCAGAACCTTCATGTTCAATAAACCCCGCTCCGCCCGTGGCAGAAGCGTCTGAATAAACGAAAATCTCCGGTAAACGATCATTAAACAGATCTTTTTGAAAAGGCTCTTTTAATATATTCTCCCACATTTGAACGACATCGACACACGAAGAAATGTCAATTTTAGAGTCCCAATTTCGACGCATTTCTATCAGTTTGAAAAAAGGCTTTGTCTGCAATAAACAAATAAACAAACATTACCTAAAACTGGCGTCATGGAAATAATCTTACCACTTAGTCTGGCCAAAATTCTAGCTGAAAGTGAAAACTTGCTATTTTTAACCAGTTCTATACATGACAACGTATTTTTAATACGTCTCTCTGGAATTTTCAAGCAACCTGTACTTTTATCCTAAATAAATCCTACCCATTCCAAACACTGTTTAGGAATAAAAATAGACTTTCAATATTAATTACAAGACCTGCCTTCTGAAGGGTATCAAAACAAATTGTGCATCACAACCGTCATCCAGAAAAATAACTATTTTCAGCCCATTTGACCCCCAAAACTTTATCAGGGGTCTCAAACACTTAGTAAAAGTCCTAGGTGCTGAACGAATTCCAAACGCTAAAACTGAAAATACAAAATATTTAACTTTATTGCCATATTTCCAGGAAAACCCCAAAAATGTATGGTGCTTAGAATTTATGGAAATATGATGATAGCCACTTGTTAAATCAAATTTATACATCTTTAACCACAAATTCCTTTGCAATTTTATAATCTTCAAATTTAACCCGCTCACATTTAATAAACGTATTAAGAACACCAAATCCAAAATAAGTCTCTTCTTACCTGAGGAGTTTTCAGCAACAGACAAGGGGTTTACATTATGGGGCACAAACGGCACTTCATAAGCACAATTCTACAAATTCGCTATTTCTCAAAGCTGACTGATTGTTTTTCATGACAAAAGTTGGTGGTTTAACAATAAAAGGCAGAACATAACCAAACTTAATGATATCTAACACTTCTTTATCAGCTTGAATAGTTTCTGTCCAAAAAGTAAAACAACTTTTTAATCTTCCTTTTACTGAATTTTCCGCAACAGTCACACTATTTTCAAAAAACTCAGAAAATGTTATCTGGTTCTCTAAATCAACAAAATCCGACGAAAACAACCAATACTTATCATGAATTTCTTTAGTCTCTGTCTTCCTGCTTGGTTGACTCAGAAGAGTGTGGGTTGGCTGGCGACTCTACGGATCTGGCAAAACCACCTCGGAAACCTCCCTGGGCACCCACCGCTCCGTTTCCGGACAACTCAGCGGCACAAACACTGGCGAAGTGTCCCAAAGCCCCGTACTTAAAACACACGACTTCTCCTCGTTGGAGAAACCTTGCCGGTGCCATGGGTCCTCTTTGCCTGCCACGTGGTCCTTGATTGCTACGAAAAAGCTGATTAGCCGAAGATGAATTAGTATTTTCATATTTTTTCGATTTTTCAAGTTTGACAAGAGCACTCTCTTCTGCTTTCCTGATACGTCTATCATCATCAGAGTCATTACCAACGTCACAAAGTTCATACTCAGAAATAGTAGCCCAACCGCCCTGTGAGCTGTCGGCTATACGAATCAATTTGTTACGATGGTTTATTTTCTCTTTGATTTCTGCTACGGCTTTATTAGCGTCTCTACACGAAATCGCCTTCTCAACACAGTCTAAGGAGTCTAATATTTCGTTATTAAAGTCAAATTGTGTTTTGTTTCCAGCTTTCTTAACCAAGACTGAATTATCAAGTCTAACCTTTTTTCTGGCATTCTCTGCTGTCCATTCAGATTTTAACTTCAAATCCCTCTTCAGATCGCTGAATTTGCCATCAAAAAAAAATTTGCAGTTATCCAAGTAAATTTCTCCGTAAATCGTTCTCTTCTCCTTCCGACATATTGACCGCTGAATAATAACGCCTCGAATGGCGTACACAGATAACATCCACACTTAAATAACCTTATCGCACGAAATGTACGCACTTTTTCCCTCCACACTGACCAATACCGTAAAGTACGAATTATTCGAAACGAAAATAATTTCATTTACGTTGCAGTTTCAATAGCATTCGATAGTAAATTCTACTTTTACAAAATATTTTGCCACTGACCATTCCAAGGCTTAACAGCCGGGATAAAGACACGAACATAAACGATTGATAATACTTTGTGTATGCGATTACTTCTTGCGTGGTGAATGTCGCGGTTATCCCCAAAAGTACCAACAGATGAACATTTCTAATTTTAACACAGCTATATAATATTAAACAAACAACCAAAATAAGATTAAGCACAATAAATTATATATTGTATTGCAATTTTGTTCACCTGTCTGGCATGCATCGCCCGTCCATCTAGTCGGGCAAACACACAAGTGCGTGCCTGGAATATTTATACACGTTCCTCCGTTCTGACAGGCATTGTTGGTTAAACATTCATCTATATCTGAAAGACAATCACAAAAGCAGAACTATTTATAATTTACGTTACTGTTTCAATAACATTAGATCGTAATACTAATAGCTTCTTATGTTTTATATGTGTGTGTTAACTTAATTGGTTCTCTTCATCGTTAAGTGTTTGGGGTGTCTAATTGAAAGTTATTCTCTCATAAATTCATGCTCTTTTTCCTACTGTTTTGGCTGCATGAAGAGGCTGATTTTCTGGATTGAGGTTTTTCTGATAAGCATTTTTATTTTGATAATTGAATTGCGCGTGCATTTAACAAATAAAACGGCAAGCTGAATACTTTGTTGTTGCTGTTGTAATCATAAAAAAATTATGTAATTTATTTAAATGACCAGACTTGTTTATAATAAAACAACTGTCTAAAATATTGCTTTACAATAAATTATGTATGCATAAACTGAAAAAAACAACAACATATGAAATAATAATAATTGGATACTGATTAATTGCACATTTATCATTTAAATGTTGCTTTTTTTTCCTGAAAGGAGCGATTTTAAACATTTCTTGTATATAAAACAAAACAACTAAAAGAAATACGTCGCAGTGAAAATATTTTAGTTTTGCTATTGACCGATCCAAGGCGGTAGCCTATCCAGCATTAATTTTCATCGTTTGCTTTGTCCATGTGTCGTGTATGTTGTCTTTTATCCCTTATACTTCTTGATGTTTTTTTTTACTATATTATAATATGTTTGCTTTCATATTCTCACTAATTTCGGGAAGAATGTGTACATTGATGACCTCTCTTAAATTTATTCACACCAAAAACCTTGTCTTTAGTAATCTACCAGATTTTGACTTTAGCGATCTTAAAACTAAATCGTTTTTGAATAGTTAGTTTTAAATCTAGCAATATAACTGTAATTTGTTCCTCTACTGATCTACGTGTAATTGTGTATATAGTTACTCCCAACCCCTTTCAGTCTGATGCATGATATTGTTTTTATATTTATTTTTTTTTACCACATGCATTACTAAAATGGCTCATGGTAACTGGATTTTCATCCATTTGTACGTCACGTCCATGTTATGGTCGTTATTTGCGTAAAGTCAAAGTGAGACCACCGCGTTAATGTTTGCTCATGGCAGCCGATAAATGCAATTATGTGACTGGATTCTAATTCTATTTTAAAATAGATATTATGTTCTGTAGAACGAGTACGAATGATTACTGTACTTAATTACCGTACGTACACCTTATAAACTCGATTAATTCGAGCCTACCATCTTCGTATTTCTTTCACGAGATCATACATCAGTAATTATAATAAAATAATTTTGTATACCAACCTGTCTCACAATCATGACCTGTCCACCCACTCGAACATTGACAGCTGAAATCTCCCGCAAAATTGTTGCATGTTCCCCCGTTTTTGCAGGGATTGGCCACCAAACATTCATCTGTCTGAAACGTTAATGTTTTGACTGATCACACTCAAGTACAATTATATTCTACAGTACCAGTAGAACTGCAAAACCTCTCATTAAGACCACTTCGGTATCCATCATATCGATAATAAGACCTATATTCTTATGCGCAATTCTATAGTTTTGCTCTCTATTTTAAATCTTAAACTGAGATTGCATCGTATCATTGAAGAATTAAATAAACATATATAATTTATAATAATTTTAATCCACTCAGTTTAATGTTTGTATTTTAATTGCTTGATCTTGAGAACAATGCTTGTAAAAATTGCAGACTTTCGAATAAATATCTTCATGTAAGGTATTCTGTGTTGATAATGGAATAACTTATTTGACACTTTATATAAACGAAAACATGTCTAATAGAAACAACATGTTATATATTAACTTAATGTTTTAATTACAGCCACTAGCTGAGCTTTATCATTATTTTGAGAACTTTCGTGTACAGGGACTAAATGCTTTTTAAAAAGAGATAATAATGTACTTTTAGAAGGTGCATTAACTCTGGTAATAAAGCATCGCCACATTCGAAATTACTTGTAAAGATCCGTTTTCGTTACAAACAGCTCTTATAATCCCCTCATATCTGTGGTTTTACATTTTAGCTCTGCTACGATTTGCTGAGCACGAGGAAATTGCAAAATCTTTCCAGCTTTCCATAATATATTGCTCGTAATTGAACGTGTGTCTGAAAAAGTTCATTTTCTAGGAAAATCTTTTGTTATTTTCAGTTCAAGAACAGCTGCTCACAATCATTTAGAGTACTGGCATCCACGGAATACATATTCACATCAATGAATAAAGAGTATAACCACCAACACCGCGAATAACTGCACATTGATATCATTGAGTAATGCAATTCTGAATGACTCCTTTGGGGAATCTTAAGCGAACTCCTGAAGAAGCGCATTTCCAAGTTGACGAAGATTGCATGATTGGTCCCTTCTGTTTCGTACGCCTCGTCCAAGATCAGGACACAGATGTTTAGTTGGATTAAGATCCGGAGTTCTTGGAAATATTCTGACTTTGTTCACCTTAAGAAAACGTCACGGTGCACCATCATGCATGAAATGCATGCACCTATGTGCTTGAAGATGTGGAAGGACAACCGGAAATAGGACTTGTCGCTGATATTCTTCAGAATTTAAGCTCTCTTTGATTAAAACTGCTGCAGTCCTCTTGTACACACCAGCCCACAGCATTATAACTGATCCTCTATGATGGAAAATCCGCTTTAACAATAATTTCTCGATTTAACCGTTACCGCTGAAGGTGGTCATACGCGATATTAACTGACATTTGGAATTTGTATTCTGTGGGTGTCAGTATTCTAAACGATTGTGAGCAGTCGGTTGTCTGTCATTTTGAAAAAATGTTTTGCTAATAAATCAGTTAAAATTAATTGCATGCTTTATTGAAAGTTTTAGAGCAATAACTCAATTATTAAGCCAGTAATGCCCCAGTACGAAAGTGTATACTTAGAAAAGTTATTAAGTGTTTTGTTATGAGTTCAGAAAAAGTGTTTATAACATTCGAGTTTATATTCGCATGATTAAAATAAAACGTGTTCGTTATCGTTTGCAGTTGCTAATAGAATTGGTTGATGTACTCGTAACTTAAGACACTATATTTAATCGCCACTGACAGTTATTTTCACTGTTATATCTCTTTTAAGCATTTCGATGGCATTTACACTGTTGTTCGTCGTCTGAATGTCCATATTGGTTTAACCTTTATGTCGAAAAGCCGTTCAGGGTTAAGATGATATGGAGTAGCCAAAAATGCATGGATCAAAGACTTGCACATAACCTTTTATCTTGACCTCAAGCGGGCAAATTTGAAAAAAAGTGAAATATGCATATCAGGAATTGCCACATTCACAAAACACCCGACACAGCGACAAAGAAGAGATGAAAAGAAAGCATTATAAGTATGTAAATTCTAATAAGACGCTACAAACAATTAAAGAAAATGAGAACCCTCATGGTTACCCCCTTGGAAAGGTCAGTGACAAAACAAATTGCCACTGAGGGTTTAAACCAGGTTCTAGGGTGCACCAACCTCACACTTGCCTCAACAGGTTATCATATCAACACACAAATACAAGTTTTATTTGAGAAATAACTCGAACTAAAGCATCAGCTCAACAATGGTGCATTCAAAAGCACACACAAACATGTAAAACATAAGAAGCTTATAGCATTGCAAAACCAAAGGGGCGGGAACTCAATGATCTTACCGAGAACAGAGCTCCTGGTATGAAATCAGCAAGAACACGATGACAGGAATAAAAAAAAACAAAAACTGAGCTTTGTTCTGTTTCAAGATTTCCCCACAAACCTTGATACACTCTTAAACCCCTGCCACCGTCGTGCAACTAAAGAGATAAGCATAATGATCAACTGTAGATGGGTTAATCACCAGGTCTGCAGATGACTGTAGAATATCATGTTCTTTTTAAATTTACAGATGGTTTTAACGAACAACTGGGAGAAGTTAACATTGCCTTTTTTCAGTTTAAAAATCAATTTTTCATAAAAAACTGGCTGTGAAATGCCTTGCTGCAATAGTGATTTTAAACTGCACCTGTATTTTTTAAAAATTTAATCTGGGTATCGGCGATAAAACTTGCAAAATGTTTTCCTTAATTTGTGATACCGATAAAATTGATTTAAAAGTTTTTGTGCAAAGATTACGTTCATTGAAATCATTAACATTGTCACAAGCTCTTGAAAAGCGAACAATCTGTGAGATATAAACTCCATAAGATGTTGCACGAGGAATATCGCCGTCTAAAAACGGGAACTTTACTCTTTTAAAATTAAAATCATCTCTTTTATCATATATTTTAGAAGTGACGTGACCATTTTCAATGGACAGATTTAAATTTAAGAAGAAAGTGTGATTCCTTTTCTAAAGTGTTCGCTTTATTAAGCTGTAGTTCTTTGGGAAAAATTTTTAACCAGTGATGAAAAATGGTTATTATCTATATTTAACAAATCATCTAGGAACCTTGAAGTGTTGTTAAAAACTGTAATAGTATCATCTTAATGTTCAGTAGAAAGAGATGACATAAAGTCTCTTCAATAACAGTATAAAACAGATCAGCAACGAGGTGTGCACAATTAGTAACCATTCGGATGCCTTTTACTTGTTTATAAACAGGGGTACCGAATCTAACATAAATGTTATCCAGTAAGAAAGTTAGCGACTGTGTTAGGTCTTGACAAATCTATAAAGTATAATTATTATAAGAACCATGTGTAAAAATGCTTTCTGTTCATTACAAGCGATAAAGTTTTATTTTCTCTTGTTAACATTTTATTTACCTGATTGACACTGTCTGTCTGTCCAACCGCTCGTACAATGACAACTTAAAAGACCTTTTGTATGTGAGCATGTTCCTCCACGCAGGCATGGATTTAAAAACAAACAAGGGTCTGTATATGTAAAATATAAATATGTGGCATCACATGTAGACCGCAATATAAACATAAGATAAGAAAACTTCATTAAACCGACACAAAGCAAATACAACAATCTATAAAGTTAAAATACTTATCTTTTAAAAAGGGATTAGGTTTTGTACTGATACATGTAGGGATGCGAACAAATAATTAAATATGCATTATAGGATTTGCCACATTTAGAAAAGTCTGCCCATCGAGCAATAAATTTTAGAGAAAGAGAGGATTGGTTGATCAGAATTTCGAATAAGGCATTACAGTAACAAACACTTAACGAAAAAGGTAAACATGACATTTTTAAACTTTGATGAAACTAACAAATCGTTGTGAATTGTTGTGTTTTCTTAAGGTATAGAACAACTGAGTCGTTTTCAAATGACAATTACAATGAAAACTTAAATGATCTTTTGTATATGAACATGTTCCTCCGTGCAGACATGGTTTTAAGAGCGAACACGGGTCTGTATCTGTAAAGAACAATAAGTACATGTATACAGCGTCACATGAAATAACTATCACGCTAAAAGATATAAGATAAGAACACTTCATGAAACCGACGCATAAATAAATCAAGAAAGATGTTCAATAGGACTTCTTGTAAAGGCTGAGAGGTTTAAATAAAAAATACAATAATTTAGAAAGTTAGAATGCTTATCTATTAAAAAGCCATACGTGTATGTACTGGTACATATAGGGTTACGGGAAAAAGTGAAATATCAACATTAAAAATTGAGCCACATTCAGAAAACACAGGCTTCCGATGCAGCAAATGGTAGAGATCAAAAGAGAGAATTGGTATATAAGAAGATAAATTCCGAAAAAAACACCACAATTGTCGAAAAGGAAAACCTATGATTTTAAAAATTTGATATGTAAAACATGTGTTAAAATGGCGCATAATTGAATTTCTTAAGATATAAAATATTTGAATCGGTACACTATATGAATAAATTAAAAGGTAACTTTAAAACCCACCGAACACGAAAAATACTGCAGGCTAGGTTTGATTGAGCCCGTTCATGGGCACTTATAAAATCCGTACAACTGCCAACTCCGCCACTCGGCACAAACAATGCTACTGTTATATATTATTCTAACACGACCCGACGTTTACCCATTGAATTTACAGTGATTTATCAAACGGGCACGGCTATTACGTAAATACCGGTCGGTATAAAATTATCACGTGGCAATTGTATTTTTCGCTGTGATAAAATTTCGCTTATTTTAAGATAGCACATAATACGCGAAATTTCAACCCGCGCGTAATATGATGATATCACAGTAATAAAATTATATTTATTGTATATATTTAAATAAAATACTATCATTATTTTCCGATATTTTGTTGCAACGTTAAGGTGACGTTAACGCGTCATGTTAACGACGTCACGCCTTTTCGTTTGTTTATATGTTATTCCCTGATGAAGGTTTTAAACGACGACTGGAGAGCGCTGGATGTGCGGTTGGATGGACACGTATTTAAGTTTGTTATTCAATCTTTGAATTATTATTAATTTTTGAATTATGGAGATGTTTAGGAAGTAAACACTAACAGCCGACCTTATAAACCATTTTCGTTTATAGCAACGCGTTAAAAATTGAGTTAAAATTATTTCGATTGTTCACTCAGTTATACATATTGCAGGAGTGGCCAGGGTTAAGCGCAACACCAGTTTATTCGATCAATCGAAAAAAATAAAGGGGTTCATATGATTACAAACATGGAAACTTTCAGATTAATACCATTTCATGTTCAGCGGCATAAAAATGGATTGCCTAAAACAGGACCACAATGGGGTTTTTCCTGAACATTATAGACAGAGGGCCTACGAATGTAACTCCTGCATACCAAATCTAACGCCAAAGTCAAAATTAAGTCAAAAGGACAGGAAGTTTATATTTGGGGTAACTGAACAATATCTTAATTTTTTTGGCTGGGATATTGAAACCACCTTATAGTATTAAAAACTTTCTGAAATGTTAAAACTAAGGTATTTTAGAAGTACAATTAACGAACTGTACACATGCTTAACGACCTATAACGGACTTAACTGATAACATCGCCGATTGAATGTGGGAGACATTTTACAGTCGCCACACGCCACAAACAACGGTACTGTGATATATCAATAGAGGAAAAGAAACCATTGAAAGCCATCAAATACGAAATATGATTGAACCTGTTCATGGGAAGTAATTAAAAGGCACATTACTCTCTACGCCGCCTAGCCCAAGGTTTAGCCGAAATCAATTTGTTTTATTGTAACACCAGAAAACAACATATACACTGAACTTTTTTGTTTGCTTTTAATGACCGTTCTAATTACCTATTTTTTTCGAAAATCTGTAGTAGAAGACAATTTCTATGATATTAAAATACATCTCAATGTATTACATTAAAAAAAAATAAAGATTGATACATGTACTTATTATATTTCCAGTTGTATAAAACAAAGAATCTTCACTGAGATAGGCGAATTTAGGGTCAGTTATACATAAACAGAAAAGAAATCATGTAATAAGGTAAAAAATTTGAAAACACTGACAAAATTTTATTTCGGTCTATAAAAATGCAAATGAAAAATAAAAAAGAAGCTTAATTAAAATAATTTTCAGGCGTTCTGTTTGTCTACCTATGATTTCTCTACATTACATACTTATCTCTCTTCTACAGTTGATCATTATGCTTACCTCTTTGGTTGCACGACGGTGGCAGGGGTTTAAGAGTTTATGAAGGTTTATGGGGAAATCTTTTCCTAAAAGAACCTAGAAGCTCGATTTGTTTCTCTTATCCCTGTCATCGTGTTCTTGCTGATTTTACTCCAGGATCTCTGGTCTCGGTAACATCATTGAGTACCCGCCCCTTCGGCTTTGCAATGCTCTTAGCTTCTTATGTTTTATATGTTTGTGTGCTTTTGCATACAACATTGTTAAGCCGATAAGTGGGTTGGAGTTTTTTCACCAAGACAACTTGTACTTGTTTTGTGATATGAGAACCTGTTGGGGCAAGTGTGAGGTTGGTGCACCCTAGAACCTGGTTAAAACCCCCAGTGGCAATATGATTTGCCACTGACCATTCCAAGGCGGTAACCCCTCGGGTTCTTATTTTTGTTAATTGTTAGTGGTGTCTTTTTTGAAACTGATCATTTAATTAACATTGATCTCCCTCTCTTCTTCTTGACTGTGTGGAGAGGCTGTTTTTTCTGTGGCGATTCCTGATATGCATATTTCACCTTGTTATAATTTAATAAAAGACAAGCTAACCAGTCTCGTTGAAAACATGTTTGCTAGAGAAAATAAAACCTTTTTGGCTTGTAATGAACATATGGCATTTTTACAGATGGTTCTTATGATAATCATACTTTATGGACATGTCAAGACCTCATCGAGGAACTCATATTTTTATTGGATATTATTTATGTGAGATTTGTTACCTCTATTTATAAACAAGTAATAGGCATTCCAATCGGTACTAATTGTGCACCCTTTGTTGTTGATCTGTTGTTAGACTGTTATGAAAGAGATTTTATGTCTTTTTGTTAATTGTTTGTGGTGTCTTATTTGAATTGACATACCTATATCAAACATGCTCTGCCTTATCCTCTCTCTTCTTTTTTCGCTGCGTGGGGAGGCTGTGTTTTGTGAGTGTGGCGATTTCTGATATGCATATTTTACTTTTTCTACCGAACAAAATGACATTATTACAGCCGAGATTCCTCGGTGATTTGTTGAATATAGATAATAACCATTTTCCATCTCTGGTTAATAAAATTCACCCTCATGAACTACAACTTAATAAAGCAAACTTTTCGGATAAGCAAGCAAACTTTCTTGATCTTAATCTTTCTATTGAAAATGGGTATGTGACTAGTAATATATATGATTAAAGAGACGACTTTAATTTTAATATAGTAAATTTTTCCGTTTTTTAACGGCGATGTTCCTCGTGCAAAATCTTACGGGATTTATATGTCACAGCTTGTTCGCTTTTCTAGAGCTTGCATTGATGTTAATGATTTCAATGAACGTAATCTTTACATAACAGAAAAAAAAAATTAAAACAAGGTTATCGGTTCATAAATTAAGGAAAACGTTTTGCAAGTATTATCGCCGATACCCATATGAAATCAAACATACAAGTGCAGTTTAAAATCACTTTTGCAACAAGGTATTTCACGGCAATTTTTCTGGAGATTTAAGTCACAAACTTAAGAAAATTAAAGGCATTATTAATTTCCCCCAGTTATTCGTAAAACCATCTCTAAATTCAAAAAAGAAAGGTTACCAGTATGATATTCTACAACGCTCTGCAGGCCTGGTTATTAACCCATCTACAGTTAATCATTATGCTTACCTCTTTGGTTGCACGACGGTGGCAAGGGTTTGAGAGTTTATGAAGGTTTATAGGGCAATCTTTTCTTTAAAGAACCTAGAAACTGGATTTGTTTCTTTTATCCCTGTCATCGTGTTCTTGTAATTTGACTCCAGGTACTCTGGTCTCGGTAAGATCATCGAGTACTCGCCCATTTGGCTTTGCAATGCTATTAGGTTCATTGTGTTTTATGTTTGTGTGCTTTTGCATGCAACATTGTTAAGCTGGTGGGTGAGTTGGAGTTATTTCACCAAGACAACTTGTACTTGTTTATTGATATGTTGGGGCAAGTGTGAGGTTGGTGCACCCTAGAAACTGGTAAAACCCCCAGGCAATTTGTTCGAAGGCGGTAACCCAAAGGTTTTCTATGTCGTTAATTGTCGTTAATTGTTTGTGGTGTCTTATTTGCATTGACTTATAACAACATGCTCTCTTTACCTCTCTTCTTTTTCGCTGCGTGGAGAGGCTGTGTTTTGTCAGTGTGGCGATTCCTGATATGCATATTTCACTTTCTTGTATATTAATATTTCAAGAAACCGAATACTGATTACACTTGTACATAACTAAAATAGATGGAAATGGAACATTGAATGCTGTAGACCACGACAAATATGAAAATATTGCAGGCTCGGTTTAATTGAGCCTGTTCATGGGCAGTCATGAAAATGCACATACTGCTTATGCCTCCTAGAAATATATTAAACAAGCAAATTCGTTGAAAATATATCCCCCACCGAAAACTGGTTATTACAGTGAAAGGGGTTGGTCAGCTGACCAGAATATAAGAATGAGACGTAAAGTATTCAAGTTGTTGAAATCAAGAAAGCAGTAGTTAAAAAAAGCATGGAAAAACAGTGAATAAAAATACAGTTGATGAAAGAGTTTGGTCATCTCACCAGAATATAATAATGATACGTAGTCTTCAAGTTGTTGAAATCAAGAAAGCAGTTTAAAACGAATATTGTTCTGCAGGCATAAATCATAACTTATAAAAGGGTCACAACTCTGTGTTTAATTGAAATCCATCCAGAAGTTGCAGAGAAATAACGCGGAAACGAATAAAACTCTATATACATAGTGCATAACTTAGCAAAGAGCCATAACTCTGTGTAAAACGGTCTGACTTGAACAAGACGACATTATGAACATCTCCTTTCGGCATTGATGGTTCCCAGAAAGATTCATTGAAATCCATCAGGTATTTGCAGAGAAATAACACGGAAACGAATACTGCTCTATATGCATAATGCATAAGTTATCAAAGGGCCATAACTCTGTATTAAACGGTCTGACCGGAACAGGACGACGATAGGCGCATCTGCTCTTAGTATTGATGGTTCCCAGAAAGTTTCATTGAAATCCATCCAGAAGTTGAAGAGAATTAGTGCGGAAACGAATACTGCTCTATATGCATAATGCATAACTTATCAAAGGGCCATAACTCTGCGTAAACGGTCAAACCGGAAGAAGACAACGATTTGCACATCTCCTTTTGGCATTGATGGTTCCCAGAAAGATTCATTGACATCCATCAGGTAGTTGCAGAGAAATAGCACGGAAACGAATGCTGCTCTATATGCATAATGCATAAGTTATCAAAGGGCCATAACTCTGTATTAAACGGTCTGACCAGAACAGGACGACGATATGCGCATCTCCTCTTGGTATAGATGGTTCCCAGAAAGTTTTATTGAAATCCTTACACAGTTGCAGAGATATGGTGTGGAAACGAATACTGCTCTATATGCATAATGCATAAGTTATCAAAGGGTCATAACTGTGTTTAAATGTCTGACCGGAACAAGACGACGATATACGCATCTGCTCTTAGTATTGATGGTTCCCAGAAAGTTTCATTGAAATCTAGCCAGTAGTTGCAGAGAAATCGTGCGGAAACGAATACTACCCAATATGCAAAATGCATACGTTATCAAAGGGCCATAACTCTGTTTCTGACCGGAACAAGGCGACGATATACGGAACCCCTGGTATTGATGGTTCCCAGAAAGTTTCACTAAAATCCATCCGGTACTTGCAGAGAAATAGCGCGGAAAGGAAATTCGGACGGACGGACGTATTGACGGACTGACGGATGGACGGACGGAGGGACAACGCCAAAACAATATCCCCCTCCCGATTTCATCGGCGGGGGATAATATGTGGCATGAACATTCCAGTTTGATAGATCTTGATTTTAAATGCATAGCCTAGTTGTTTCCGCTTAAAGTTAGACCGTAATATAAAAATAATTCAGATGCTATTATATTGTAAATAATACATATGTTACTATATATAATAACAAATTTACGTTGAAAAAATATTATTACTCGGCCTCGGCAGATTTTATCGCATAAATGCCCCGCACGTGGAGGGCAATTATGCGATAAAAGCCCTTGGTAAAGACGCACGTGCAATGCTTGGTTTTGCATTACGTCATTAGCGGCATTCCCGACAGCAAAATGGCCACTGGTGAGCGTACGCTGGAGTCGCTCGCAAATAGAATTCTAGATTTAGATGGAGTTATTGCTAAGAGGCCTCAAAAAACAATCATTTAACCGAGGAAGGAGCTAGATACCAAAGTATGCTTGAAATTCTGAAGATTTGAGATATTTACACTGGAAAATGTAAACTTCAGTTTTGACACAACTTCTAACATAATTATTTCCCTTTGCCCTGCGGGTAAGGTAAACCTCGGATTTCACCGGTACAGTTATGTCCTGCTTACATGTCTCACAATTTTCGCCTGATGTGCCATTTATACAGATACACTCCTAGCTTCCAAGACGGTTAACGCAACTCCCGCCATTAAGACAAGGGTTTTTTGAAGTACATTCATCGATATCTGAAAATTAACGCTTAACATATGAGTATAATATATTTTAACGAACGCTAAAATGCTCATACTGAAATCGTTGTACATCTTCATTGCGCTTAGCAGGGTATTAAATTAAATTTCGCTGTTTGTGAGACACTCGAAGTTATATGACAAAATTGTTACTTTTAACAATTTAATTGTGTTTTTTTTTGTTTGATAAAAATGAAAGAACAACTTTTGAAGCTACCAAATATGAAAATTACGAATAAATGCGGGTTCGATTTGACAGAGCCTGTTCCTTGGCAGTAATGGAAAAGCGTAACCCAGTTTACACTATAAATCATTGAATACGTTCATTTGAGCATATTCTTGTGTAGATTTTATGTTTTATTACCGATCTATTGACAGAGTAGATTTTGTGTTATAACGGCCATTTTATATAGTCGTTGAAACAAACAAAATGGGAACTTGAATGCCGTCGACCACGACAAAAATGAATATATTGTAGGCTCGGTTTAATTACGCCTGTTCATTGGCAGTAATGGTAAGGCACAATACTGCCCACGCCACCTAGAATTATATTAAATATGTATATGTTGAATGACCCTATTTCCGTTCCAGTTTGATAGATCTTGATTTCAAATGCATAACTAGTTGTTCTTGCTAATAGTAAGACCGTAATAAAAAGACTATTCAGATGCTTTAATATTGTAATAGATATAAAGGGATCTCTGAAAGCCACTGAACACGACAAATATGAAAATATTGCAGGCTCGGTTTGATTTAGCCTGTTCATAGGCAGTAATGGACATACATATTACTGTCCACGCCGCCTAGCCCCGGGGTGAGTGAAACTCAATTTTCACACTAATAAACACAACTTTGATACACCCCAAACGATAGTATGCATATGTCGGTGAACATGGAACCTTCAAAGCGGTATTTTCAGATAAATGCCATTACATTTTCAGTGGCGTATAGTCTCAGAAAAAAAGAATGGGTTAGCCCTAAACGAGAAAGCCATGGACGGAACTAAGCTAAATAAAATTTAGACAGGGCACCGGAGAATATAAATCCTGCATATCACAACGCCAAAGGCAAAATTTAAATAGCAGGAAATATATTCTTGGGGTGATTTGCCAAAGGCAACTTTGATAGCTTTCGGTAATAAATTCAAGTAACGTCTTGCTTACCTGTCTCACAATTGGTGCCAGTTGTGCCATTTATACAGATACAACCGTAGCTTCCAAGAAAGTTTACGCAACTCCCGCCATTTTTACAAGGTTTTGTTGAAGAACATTCATCGATATCTGAAAATAATTAACGCTTAACATGAGTATTTAAATATTTTAACGAACTCGAAAAATGCTCATGTGCTAAAACCATTGTATGCTTGTTGACAAAAGTCTTGTCCGGTCTACAATTTGCAACACATTACTCTACCTGAGGTACTGGCTCACATTACAGAATTCTTTTTGCATTGAATGCATATAATATGTAATGTCCTCGTTCCATCGATACCGAATTTTTGAGTGCACTGTATGAGTGTGCGATAAAAACTTCTCGCGTTTATAAGATATTATGGAAACCTTTACCGGACAAGACTTTTGTCCGCGAGTATATATCTGCATTGCGCTTAGCGGGGTATTGAATTAAATTTCGCTGTTTGTGAGGCACTCGAAGTTATGACCATATTGTTACTTTAAGCAATTAAATTGTGCTTTCGTTGGATAAAAAATAAAAGTTAATCTACCAAACATGATAAGTATGAACACACGCGGGTTTGACAAAGTCTGTTCATTGGCAATAATGGAAAAGCGTAACCCAGTAAACTCTATAAATCATAGAATACGTTCATTTAATCATATTCTTGTGTATATTTTATGCTTTATTACCATTATATTGTGTAGGTTATGTGTTATTAATGCCAGTTTAAATATTGAAACAAAATTACTGTCGATAAAGCGAAAGACCAAACGATTTATTTGGAGCAACTTGTTGCGAAATGGTGTGCTCCTTGATCGCTAAAACCAGAAAGCTCCCTTTCGGTAAACGAACTTATTTATTACATTATATACCATATTACTCATTTTCGTGGTAAGTGCACAAAAATAACAAAACAACATATTGGTGTTAAAGTCTATAAGATATTACATGCAATCGTTTAAGTTTGCTACCTTTCAACAAAATATACTCCGAAATAATTTCAAGTCCATAACGCTTCAAGCTTTGAAGCGAGAGTTCATTTCACCACAACACGAAACAAAATGTTTAAACACACTAAGCGCGACATTGATTTTGCAATTATCAAAATCAATTTGAGTTAAAGATAGAAATTAAGACTGTATTAACCATAACCTTAAGATGTTAATCAATATAATAGACGTTATATGGTATAGACTATCTGATACTTTTATCTTGAGTGTCCGACTGAGAAAAAACGAGTGTGAATCAAGAAACAAAACTGTGTTATTTTTTCACATTTTCATAGATAAATTAATAAAAAATCATATACATGATTTTTAATCTTTATTTGACATTTCACAACGATTTCACAAACTGAATTACAGAAACATAGCTATGCTAACTAGTCATTGCACAACATAAGAATTACGTTTAATACGTTACGTCACAGTCACTTTAAAGAATTATAGTCCCGACGCTTGGGAATGCTCTTCAGATGACGCTCCATCCACTGGACAAATGTTTATATATCAATTTATTTCTTGCCCTGAAACAATCGACGCATAAAACATACTAGCTGCTTAAATGAATTTGGTTTCCTTTCATGCATACTTTACGGTCGGGAAAACCAAATATTTTTGTAGCCATATTAGGAAAATAATGGGGATTTCGACCGTCAGAGTCAATCTTTTATCGCGTAGATTCAGCTGTGTGTGATGGGGAATTGTCGTGATGCAATATGAAATCATGTCACATGACATTAAACCTCTCAGCCAAAAACCCGCGCTAGATCATTGAGATTTCGTCTTAGTACCTGAAAATAAGAAAATATGTAAGAAAAACATTATAAGTTTTATTTAGTAATGTTTTTAAAATTACAAAATTTTAATTAAATTGGAACAAGCAAAGCATGACTGAATCGCTAGATATTTAACTGAATATGATTAGAACATGAATCAAGGGAAAGTAGTTATAAAGTAATTGTAAATTAATTACATTTCCCTAATAAACTGCCAAATAGAAATGGCATGCTGAAGAACCATCTTCGGCGGTCTGCGACGTGAGATGTCTTCGTCCACCCTTGCTTTTTTGGCGATCTTGGTGTTTCCATTTCTGTGACTGTTCCTTTTTACTGAAATCAAACAACTTCATCCAGGTCTCGTCAGCCGTAATACTACGATCCCGAAAGTCTATAGGTTAACCCTTCAATCTCAACCGTCCTATGAACTTCCGTGAGGTT